>JAUUDY010565423.1:0-10312 GCA_032361765.1 Panulirus inflatus | reverse complement strand
ACTGATATGCTTTATGATTGTGAAAGAGGGTAAATCCTCATTGGTGTACCTTTAATCATGGGGCAGAAGAATGTTTTAACTCCCTCCAAGCAATTACTCTCTTCTCAGATACTCATAGGTCTTTGGCTATGACAAGAAAATTTTGCCCTTCATGAATTAAAATTCATAGCTTTCTTTTGTAAACTGTGTATTGTATAGGGATGTAATTGAGTGATGCCTCTCTGTTCCGTTTTGTTATATGCACTGATATCGTGATAATCATTACTAATGATCTCCCAGATAGATACCCTTTCCCTACCTTTGCCTGCATCCTTCCTCCATGCCACTTACATTTCACAAAGTGCACCCAAATTTTAGACTACATGAGTAAGATAACATCAAGAACAGATGACCAACCTTAGAGTAAAAAAATCCTTGTTCTGCTCCTTCCTTTGTTCCTTCTTTTAAAAATAGTTCAGGAGAGAAAACTTCCAGTCACCTACAGTGATACAGGAGATACATGGGTGATATTGTTTCTTCCCTACCCAAGGGATGATTAAAGAAAAATGTTTTAAGTTATTTGGCCTTCATAATATTTAGTTTACATGTACATGATGCAAAACATACATGAAAACCACAGTTGCTCTATTTTAGGACTGCTTTGATAATGTAATACAGTGCTTGGTCAATAGCATTACATGCTGTGCTATACCATGCATTTATTTGATTGTTATGTAGTTTAGGTTTCCTAGTACAGTGTAGCACCAGGAACAGGCAAAACAGTAGCCTGATATGAACTTGTTCATTCTCTAGTTTCATATCTAATGCCCTAAAACCAGAGTCCACCATCCACAGCCAAGCCCTGCTTACCAGTTCTGTGGTTTCCCCTGATAATTTCATTTGCCTTGGTTCAGCCCATTAATGGAATGTTTCCACCACGTACCACATCACTTCAGTTTTGCTCTATCCCATGCATGCTTCACCCCTTCCTGAATGTTGAGACCCCTGCACCTCAAAACCTCTTTTGCTTCATCCTTCTATCTCATTCTCCTTAATGCCTCCACTTTTGCCACATAGATGTTCTTAGTCTTTCTTCACTCATCCTCTCAGTATTTCCTTATCAGCCTTTCTTCCCTCATCCTAGCCATGTGTCCGCACCAGTTTAGTATTCCTGGTCATCTATCTCAGTCATAATTTTGCTTACTACATTGACATTTTATATAGCACGAACCCTCTTTACGGCACAAAATGTTTTTAGGATTTCCATTCGAACACTTTCAACATCTTCCATTCTTTTGCACTAACTATAGCTTCAAACATAACCATCTTTGCCTTGATGGACATTGATCTTCCCTTCCACACACTCCTTAATGCATTAGGGACCTTTGGCCTCCATGTTCCACTCTTTGTCTCACTTGAGCCTCCATGTTTCCATCCACTGCCTGTCTACTCTGAGTTACTTTGATCACTCCACTTCTTCCATGGTCTCTTTCTTCAGACTTTTGGACTCACACTGAAACTATCTGCCTTACTCCCCTGCTACCTCTCGTTACCTTGCTTTTATTCACATTAGCTCTCAACTTCCTCCTTTTATACTCTCTTCCAAGCTCTGTCATCATCTTCTAGAGTTTCATGTGTCTTCTCTCAGAGCATAGTGTATTCCTGCCCCTCTTTCCAAGATATGAATATTTTAAGTGTATCATTCATTTGTAAATGCATACATATTATCAAGGTTTATGGTCCAGATGACATATGTCCTCATGTCCAAAGGGAACGTGTCTCTGAGCAAACCTTGATCCTCCTTACCTATGTTGTTTTTTTCTAAAAGCCCATGCTTTTCCCTTTTTCATGGAAACATTCCTTTGTGCTACCAGACCATAAGAAAGTAGACTGCTCTAGTCCTTGCTGGTACAATATCACCCCACTGCTCACTTATGCTGTTTTCAGTTTTTGAAATTCCTTCTCTCATTTCCTCAGATCTTAAACTGTTAGTCTTTTCTTTCAAATTATTAGTATGACTATCATGCAGAAAGGTGTACTGGTGATATTGTGTCATATATGGCTCACTGGTCCTCCTCTCTTCAGAATTCTGGAGAATCTTGTCATGGCCCTTGACATCTTCATGGCATTTGTCAGGGTGTGGCATAAGTCTTTGCTTTCTAAACTTCCATCTTTCATTCCATCTCTGATGCATTGCTTGCTTTGTAATTTTTACAGTGTGGTAGTCATTGATGGATTAACTTCATCTCATAACCATCAAGAGTGGTGTTCTTCAGCATTCTCTCCTGTTGCTTATACCATTTTCTCTCCATAAATTACATTTCTTCTGCCTTTAACCCTGTTCACTCTAATACTAGTGATTCCACTCTCTGTACTTTAGCTCTCTTTCCCTCCCTTCCTAACTCCAACACTCTTTCTTTATCTCATACTGAACTTATTTCCTCAGTTCAGACCTCTGAGGCATCTAGGAGTGGGGAAATAGTAACCATATTAAGTTCAGTTTGTACAATTCTCTCAAAAATCATTTGCTTTCCTCTTTTAGATTTGAAAACTGCAATTTACTTATGCAATGACCTCATACAGTGGACATAATGAATTAGCTTCCCAAAAGCTGGAGGTGTTCTTTAGGTATCAAAGCTATTTTTCTTCTGAGCAACTGTTTCATATCTAAAGGGGTCTTATTTACTCCAGAATGGACTACATTTTTTCAGTCCAAAATGATGTTCTCACCACCTATTCCAGCAAGTCTATGTGCATTTCGATTTTTGCATATGACTTAGATACTTTCCATGGGAAATGAAAGTTGAGGCCCAGATGTGACATTAGATACTTTTATTTCAACAATGAGCACTATTTTGAATTTTAGCCTCAGAAGTGGCTGTTCAGGAAACTTTTTTTTTTTTTACCAAATTGCTGATTCTGTTGCTATTTACTGTTATTCCAGGGCCCAGATTTTTCATATCACATGGGAAATGTTTGAATCACATGTAGAAATTAAGAAACCATTGACTTGCTGAAATTGGTTGAGAAAAAGTCATTTTAGATTGAAAAAGGTGTACTGTTCATATATCTTGGGTTGCTCCTCCTACACTTTTCTTTCAGTTAGAGTGACATCAAGAGCTTTCTACCGTATTAACTTTCCTGCTATCACCTTTCTTTAACAATCCCTCTCTATCTGCCACGATGGTGCTGCCTTCTCTATTTTCTACAGGTACCGAGTTATTTCGGCTGCTGCTTTTGTTAACTGTCTGCCTGTGACCCAGCCACTAAGGCCAGAGCCCATGGCACATGACGGCCATTGCCTCTTGTAATTTATGTGTTGAGGCCAGCCACACAATCATTGACCACTATGATATTTCCTCCTTTCTTTGAACATTAAAGCTAAGGAATTCTCTTTATTCTTTTGTCTTTTTCACTTCCTGGAACATTTTCATCTTTAAATATTCATTTTCTCATTGTTCAAAAGTGGCATTGCTGAAAAATCTACTAAACGTCCATTATGGGAAACAAATAATAGTAAGGGTTGGCCATAGGGATGGTGAATACCATCAAATTTTCCTTGATTTTGTTGAGTATTTTCATGAGAAATCTATGGTCCTGAAATTTTGGCTCAGTTTTAGCTTAACTCCAAATTACTATTAATCTATCTGCTTTTGTTTATATTACTTCATCTCTACCTCCCACAGGTTGATCTTAATAATCCCTTGATGTTATATTTTGCATGCTGCACTTCAGAATTTTTTTTAGATAGCCCTTTATTTGCATTAGTTTTGATGCACTGAGTAATTGTTTAGTACGATATGTTCACAGATCATGCTAATTTGATATTGACACATTAAAAATTTACAGATACAAGCGCATATTTAGTGTTGGAAATGGTGGAATTACCACTTACAACCCAGGAAGCATGGAGGTGACCAACCAGTGGTATTACCATGATTTTATCAACATAACCCCAGCCTTGAAGGGTGTTGGCCAAGTAAGCTTTCACAGACTAGTTGCATTGATTTATTTAGTGACACTAAGCGTAACATATGAAATCATTGAGTTAAAGAATCCTAAATTAGCGTTGCTTTTGATTATTAAGTATAGTTGGATTGAAATCTAAGGATTTAGATGCTAGAGTGAGAATTCTATTGAGAATGTTATTGGCAGTTTTAAGTTTGTCTTAAGCATTATAAATGCTTACCATTCCATGTGCTGTTAGGTAGTGTAATATTTCTATATTATGTAATCATTAGAAAATAAATTTGATAAGGAATTCAACTACATTTTCAACTAGATTTTGGATTTATATTTTGGATATTACCTGAAGGACCTAAAAGTAGATTAGATGAATTATGATTTAACTTGTGGATTTTTCTTTTCCTTTCCCAGTACATGAATTTAGATAAGATTTAAGTAATGTTATAACTTTATGTAATTACTGTATAAGCAGTGTCATGAATATATGAAATAATGTACATACCAAAGATATTATGTCATATACTGCATCCATCATCTGTTGATGATTCATAGATGAATGCTCCCATTATCACACGAAGACTCAATTTTCCCACCCTATTTTGAATATCCAGCTGATTAATCCGTTAGTAAGTAGTCAGGGAGGTATATTATCAGGGAGGGTTAGTGGCGGTTCCATAGTGAGCCAATACTTTAGTGGTTGTCAAGTTGCACCCCTTAGATCCAGGTGGCTGTCTTTTCTTTCTGCATCACCCATATGTGGACTACTGGTATTCTCTCCTCAAACATATAATCTTTTCTTGACATACATAACACTTGACAACTTTTAACTCACCCAACTCTTTCTTCATAACTCCAGATTATCCTGCAATAAGCACTCTGCACTAGCCCTGCCTTTTGGGAAAATGGTTGGAGCAATAGTTAGTAGTGGTTTGTAGGAGCATTTAGGCAAGAGCATTAGGTAGAAGTAGTTGACAGGAACATTAGGCAAGAGTATCAGGAGGTAGTAGTCAGCAGGAACATTAAGTAGGAGCCTCTGCAAATACTGCTTTAAGAGTTACCCTCTGCCAGTGGTCTGTTTAGGGTGAAGCATGAAGGCTAAGAAGCAGCACTGGAGTTCACTAGTTATGGATACTCTTTTGCTATGGCCACTCCATTAAGGGAGTTCTATCTGGGATCAGGCATCAGAGATATAGATAGATAGATAGATAGAAGTAACCTGTAGAGATCTCTTCAGTTGTCGGGAAGGTACAGGAGAAAATTCTGCCCTTCTTAGTATCCTTAAAACCATCCATTGTAAGTGCACAGCTGCCACTCTCTGAGGTCTTGCATGTACAGTGACCCAGTTGAAAATTTGTTGAGTGTTGGACAACCTAAATGATGTGGAGGAACACTGATGATATTTATCACTCATTAAGAAAAGTGATGAAAAATGATGTGAGGAAATAAAAGACTTAGTAATTTTTTTGGGATTGCTTAAAAGAGGAGGGATACCAGCATGGGAAGCAACCCCCACCACTCTCAACAACCTAAGAGTCATAGCTGTCCCCCAGGCAGACTGATGGCCAAGGATGATATGTCAAACACTTTTTGGAACCAATGCCATGTGTGTATGTACATCGTAAGAAGAGTGAATAAGTAAATCAATTGGTATATGATGTATAGGGTATGGTTTTGGTTGTTCATTGGTGAGTGATATAGAGACTTTCACTTTCAGGACTGATAATAGTAACACAGCAGGTATGTATGAAAGTGAATAGTATAAAATTATATGAGATTAATAGTGATTATAAAAAGTAGAAAATATGAAAACTGAACAAGTGTTGCAAAAAGTGATAGAAAGTGAGCAGCCTTAGTCCCATTCCTGCACACAAAAACAGGCAGGTATATGATTTTTTTTTGGTGTTTTTCCACTGTTCTTGTGTGTTTCTACTCTTTTGCAAGCAAACCTTTCATTTCATGTAGGGAAAAAATAAGTTATACACTGAAATGAAGGCAGGATGGAATACTAAATTTAAGGGTTAACTGTTTCTTGCCCCCCTCAAAGAGAATGAGAGAAAATAGTTTGCAAATGTCCAGGGTTAATATGAGGGCATGACCAAAGGATAGGGTGACATTTCTGCTGATGGAGTTGTAGCAATGTGTGAAAGACTGTAAGGAAGTGAGCCTCAAACTGCTGTGGTTGAAACTAAAAGTGGATTATGAGAGGTGGGTAATTAATTGTGCTTATGCATCAAAAGTAGTGAGAAAGAGAAGTAAGTGTTATGGGAGGTGCTGAGTGAGTGCATCAGCAGTTTTTATATGACAAAGGGAGCGTTAGTAATGGATGATTGGAATTTAAAAGTGGGTTATGTGGCAGTTTGGGTATAATTGTGGGGTATAGGTTACCAGTGCTGTGATTGAAAATGATGAAAAGGTTTATGAATTTTTTGCTGAAAAAGCACGGTGATTGGGAATGAATGGTTTGATAAGAGGGACATAAGAAGTATTCTTATCTAAATGGTGTTAATGGTGGGTGGCCATTATTGGATTACTGTATGCACTAAATTATAAATGTGCTAGAGATAGAGACATGTGGCTGTACATGTGCAATGAGGGTTGGCTGATGGGATGCCTGATCACAGCTTGGTGGGGGTGAGTGAGGGGTGAAGGTTTGTAGTGTTTGAGGAAAAGAGGAAATGATATGGTTAGGAAGAAGGTGGTGAAAGTGAAAAAGCTTGAAAGAGCAGCTTTTGTGAAGACACACCAGGAGCAATTGGGTGAAGCATGGCAAAAGGTGAGAGTAAGTAAAATTAGGGGAATTGGCAAGAAATGAAAGGTGTTTAGAAAGGTAGTGCTTACATATGCTAGATAAGTATGTGGCATGTGGAAGGTGGAATATGGGTAATTGAGAAAGGGCAGTTAGTGAAAGAGTGGTGTATGGGTGTTATCTTCAGGGAAGTAGTATGAGAGATTGGGAGATGTACAAGAGGAAGTGACTGGAGCTCAAAATGAAGGTGCAGGGGCTAGAAAAAGAAAGCAAATGAGAGTTGGGATTAGAGATTATTGGCATTCTTTAAGAAGAAAATGTGTTCAGAGGTGGTGAATAGTGTGAGGAGAACAAGACATTAAATGGGAGCATCACTGAAGGAGGAAGATGGGGAAGTGGTAAAGGGCAGAGAAGAAATAACAAGATAGTGTGAGTATTTTCAGGGACTGTTGAATATGTTAGATGAAGGTGGCATATGTTGGATTTTGGGGCTCGGAAGTATGTGAAACGAGAAAGTCTTGGAGTCATATCAAGTTGCAATTGATTATTTATTGTGTCTTCAGCTTCAGTATAAATGGCTTCCAACAATATTCTAACTTCTCCATTGATTCCCCTTATATTACATTGGTTTCTTCCCACCTCAGTAAGTTGTTGTCCTTGTGGATGTGCTGAACTAAGTAAACAATATAAGGTTCTGCATATTCTTGTATCCACTTTGTGATCCAGTATAATTTTCTTTGTATTCTTGCATCCACCTTGTTATCCAGTATCCTGCATGAGTTTCACCTAAATGCATGTGATGATAACTCCCACATGGAATGCAGTATACCTTAGAGGTCATTCTGACCTAAGCCTTATCCCAGATTCCTGACCTTGATCTTTGCTGACAATGTGACTACCAGTGTATTATCATTCTGTATGCATTTTTTTTTATTTCAACTCATATGAAATAGGGCATTATGAAGAATTTTCTGCTTTTTGTACTGGTAGATATGTTTTGTATGTTTGTACATGGTCCACATCACCTTCAGCTTTATGATTGCTCCTTTGGGGTATTCCATTTTTTGTATGGTCACAATGATAATATATTTCTTCATTTTTTTAAACTCCATATTGAACACTCATAGACTTAAGGAAGGAGCCAATATTTTATTCTTGATTTAGTTTTATCACTATTTTTTGAAAGTGCATGTATGAAATAATTTTGTTTATAGGTAATCTATTTACAAACATCTGTAGCCCCCTGTCTCTCCTCTTAACTGATATGTCCATAAATGGAATATGCCCATCCTCCTCAATTTCTTCTGCAAATTGTATTCTTTTGTGTATGCTGTACGGCATCCTAAGTTTATTTTTTGTTAGTTTTTAGGATCATGAGTTTTTAGGATCATGATTGATACACCATCTATGTGTCTCAGCCATGTTTAATTCCTCCCCATTATCGAGTGTTTCTATATCCAGGCAAGACATTGTTGCACTTAATGGTGAACCCATTGGTAATGTATTTTTCTGTTTGTGTTCCTCTTGACTGAAAGTAAACAGACTGAACCTAATGCACAGTGATACCAGTTTTACATCATTTGACTTAAGTAATGATAGAGCTTCATCATCTATGTCACTCATTATCATCATCACTGCTCTTATGGCTTCATCCTCAGGATAAAGCCTTCATATCAAAGCTTGCCATCATCTTGTCCTCTGAGCCTTTATCCTTCTGCCATTATACAGATCTCTTGAATTCCTCTCATCTTTTTCTCAATTCGACCCTTATTTTGCAGATGATAGTCAAGCTAACTGTTTAGACAACTTATGTAGGGTATTTGCTGTACCCAGTGTAATGGCCTACTTAGTAATCCTATGTTTATGGACCATTGGTAGTCCTTTCATACTAGGGGGTGTATGGGTTTTCATACATGTGTAGCATTTTCTTACCTCTGTCTGACTTTCTCAAAATCTCTGATAGCTCCCAGATTAATCTTTCTGCTGTTCGTCAGCATATCTATTATTTTTTGCATGTAGCCATTCATTTTCTAATAACTTTAAGATTCTGTTGACAATGTCAACTTTATCCATGACTTGGATACCCCCTCTTTTATCTTCCTGTGTTATATTATCTTCATTTTTACCAAGCCTTACAAGCTTTTGTAAGGCTTTCCTCAATCTTTTAGGGCTTATTCTTGGCTTGGAATTTGATATTATCTTATTAGCATGCTACAACTCCTTTTGTAAATGCTTTATCTACACCTCTATCTCCCCACCTATAATTGCATGAAACATATTCATCATCGCTCTTCTTGTCCATTCCTGTATTATTTTAAACTCAGGGAGAGCGCTGTTATTGTACTATCATCAACAGTTTGCTTAAAAGGTTTGTTATCAGATCTTACAATTTTTACTGCTGTTGCGTAAGTGACAATTTTCGCAGTAACTTCTCTTTCTGCTTTTGATGTGAAGATTGTATTTATCAGTGCCCCCATGGATGAAGCTATAATAGCAGTAAAGAGAATAATGAGCAGCATAGATGATGAAGCCTTATTACTTAAGTCAGATTATGTGAAAATGGTGTCACTGTGCATTAGGTTCAGCCTGTTTGCTTTTAACCAACAGGAATACAAACAACACAACACTTTACATATGAGTCACCACCGTAATGCCTTGCCTGGTTATGGAAACACTGTGAGAGGAGGAATTCCTAAGGAAAATAGAAAAGAATTCAGCATTGTTAAGACACACATGGATGATGTATTGGCTATGATTCCTAAAGAAACTAACATAAGAAATAAACAGAGGATGCTGAATAGCATACACTCAAGAATGCATTTTACCATAGAAAGAGTGGAGGATAAGCTTGTCCCATTTCTGGATATATGTATTGATCAGGAGCACAGACAGGCACTGTAGTGTTCTGTCTATAGAAAACCCACCAACAAAAAAGATTTTAAACTTGCTATCTCATCAGCAAATAGTGATAAAACTATATCAGGAGTAGGAGTGATTATTAGCTTTTGCCTTAGAGCTATAAGAGAGTGTGCAGTGAGACATATTGAAAGGATGGGACTGAATTCATTTTTTTAAGAAAACCATGGATTGATGTACAAGATGCCATTACTACCAGTGAAAATTTCTTCACAATACCCTTTTACCAAGTTGCTGAAATTATTAGAGAATATATACAGAGTAATGATATACAGATAGTCACTCTGTCAGGCTAGAAGATTAAAGAAGTCAAAAATCAGGAAAAGTCTCAGATCTGATTGACTTCAGTCTGATGTTATTACATATTGCAATTACCTATTTGTACTGTACAGGGAGGGAGTTTTACATTGGAGTATCCCCATCTTTTGAACAGTCTTCTATCATACAGCATCTTGAATTTATGTATGCTGTCTTCATTAACCATGTCCTCATTTATCCCCCTGTCTTACACTATAGATTTATTACTTTACATCCTTATTTACAAGTTTCCTACTCAATATCATGTTACACTGCATTCCATGCTAGTGTTCACATGTGTAGTATGGTGAGACTAATAAAGGGTTAGCATGCAGGGTACTGGTTCACAAAGCAGATGTAAGATTACACAGAACCTCAAATGCTTTGGCATAGCACATTGATAAAGAG
>JAUUDY010565312.1:0-10313 GCA_032361765.1 Panulirus inflatus | reverse complement strand
ACACACACACACACACACACACACACACACACACACACCTAAGCCAGATACCCAAATGATCGACCAGCACGAGAGAGAATGAACACCTGGGATGAGTGAAAGCCGATTGCCACGCCCAAGGTTCAAACCCATGCGGGCCCGTGCTGTCTCAAGGCGAGTAAGTGCATTGTAATGAGACATCCATATAAACAAAACACTCATCAATCCATGTTGTCCAAAATCTACGAACCATTAAACGAACAGATACGTAAATCATAACAATGACCAAACATGAGCATAAAAGCCACTTATCCTTGTGGTTGGTATCACGCCTACACAACCCACACGCCACCATCATCCCTCCTTCGTTCATCAACTTGCCTTTTGTATCCCCATGCGAGCGTTTCCCTCTTGACCTTTGAATATATAAAAATCCTAGTGATACGCCACTTGAGAATGACACAGAAAGTGACAAGAGTAACAGGGGAAGGAAATTAACTTTGCTGAGTCAGACTCGTGTATCATACAGCATTCCATCTCTGCAGTGTTAACGTTTATACTTCACCCTCTAAAGTGGAAACTGCATAGTGAAAAGGAACAGCGTTAGATGTGTGAAAACGTATTATATCAACAAAGTACTGGTGCTGAAAAAAAAGAGATGGGAGACCAAGGGTGCAGAAAAAAAAAATCCACCCTTTCCCTTCCCCCGTTTTAGAGCGCAAATAAGTACTCTCAAATAAGCGTACACGGAAGAAAGTCCAAACTTTGCCATACGTTCATCTGGAGTAGACTCAGTTAAAAAATACAGCAAATCAGGCTAAGGAACTCAAACAGTACCGTTGTAGATGATGATGCATGGGTACATGTTAAGAACAAACTGACGAGTTCAAAAGCGCTTTTACACTACAAGACACTATAACCCAAACAACTGTGAGAAAGAATGGGGAGGGTATTTTAGAAAGCACTGAAACATCAAGAAAAGACATATGCTGAAGATCTTTCACTTAAAGCGTATTGACCGATACAAGGCGTAAGGTTCTGAAGAAATTTCACCGTATGTACACAGAGGTGGCCTCAGATACAAAACAAACCTCGAAATAAGCTGTTCAGGATGTCACTAAGGCAAACTGCCAAAGGAGTGAGAAATGGGAAATCATCCTTAACTATGAGAAAACTTACCGGGAGCAAGGATGAAGTGCAGAATGGTCTCCCTGGCGAGCGTGGACTGTGAGGTCCTGCTAAAGTTGATCAGAAAACAAAGGGTGACTTCCTGCTTCGGGAAGTCATGTCCGTAATGAATCTCTCAAATTTCTAGGAAGGAAGTAGCTCTTTATGGGACAAAAGAGACTGCTGGTGGATTGTTAGCACAAAGTATCTGATAATGTCCAGCAAGTGAGGATGATTACGAAGCTGGTGTACCAAGAAGGAAGGAGGGAGCGACTCCTAATATGGAAAAATGTTTTTGTAGGGAACAAAGGGGCGAACGTCGTAGAGGCCTTCTCAAATCGAGGTCTATTCTAGAACCATCTTCTTCTTGATTTACGTAAATGACTTTCAGAAGGGACGGACTCCTACCTGAATTCGCTTACAGAAGATGCGAAGGTCATGAGGGAAGTGAAAAGTCACGAGGGTCGCGTCCAGTCTTACACGGCAACCTAGCCAGACTCTGATGCTGGTCGGGAACGTGGTTGGAGAAATCTAACCCATGCAAATGTAATGACGATCGGTCATAGTGAGAAGCCTAGATATGAATATCACCTAGCTCGAGATAAGCTGCGAGAATCTTTGTGACAGGTACTTGGACACATCGCCCTTAACCCGTCACCAGATTCCCACCTCAAGAGGAGAATGAAGAACAACTGTCAAACAACAAATGTTAAAATATGTTAAAACCTTAAGTACATCGGTAAGGAAACATTCAGCAAGCCGTTCACGTCCAACATACGGACAAAACTGGAATATGCTTCTCATGCTTGGTCATCGCCTTCATTACAGCACAAAGAGCTAATAGAGAATTTCAGAGAAGAACAAAGAGGGAACAAGAACATGAAAGCTGACTTACAAAGAAAGGCTTTAAGTCCTAAATTTACCCACAATGGAAAAGATAGAGAAATGGCACGATCATCGTCTTCAATTTTTTCTTTAACCAGAATGATGACGCAAACAGTGAACAATTCTCCTAAAGATATAGAACCAGAGGACATACTAAGAAATAAAGCAATGGAATTGTGAAAAAAAGGAACAAGGTATTTGCAACAAAGAGTAGTGGACGAGTGAAATTGATAAGAATGATGAAATAAATGTGGACAACATGCACAAATGCTTAAAAAGTTATATGACAGTACATATAAGAGCCTTTACGAGGCTCCTTGTGTGAAAAACTCCCTCCCCGTACAGTACAAATCGTTTACACACACACACACACACACACACACACACACACACACACACACATATCAACGTCACATGCAAGCACTCAGGAGGCTAAAGAATGTACAATTACCTTCTCTTAAAATCCAGTGATGGCTAAAGGAGGCAGCCAGAGAGGGATGTAAGCAAGACAGGCCTGCTGCTACCAGACTACTGTGTGGTGGGGTAGGAATGGTTGAGCCAACACTGATGGGCTCGCCCTCAAATGTATATTCACCGATCTACGAGGCATTGGAAAAGCTGTTGGTAATTATAGGCATTTTTCATGGTTCAGCCAGTTCCAAGATGCAGAGAACTTGTAATGAACTCCAATGCATGTGCTTTTCCACGAGGCTGATTGATGTCTCAATCCCTGACGTCAATTGATGCCATTTCAAAATTATATCAAGTTCCAAATTAGTGTAGTGGCATGAAATTGAGTACACATGCAATAGATTTCTTTGTGCAAAGCTAAACAAACACTATCCCACTTCTAATTTAGATGATAAAAATTTCATACAACGAGGTAAGGCACGACAAAAGCAGAAATAACTACAATCAATATCGTGTATGTAGTTAGACCTTCCGTCGGTTTGGGAGCTCTTCTACCCCAGCGGGCCGTCTTGCATCAAACTGTTCTCTTCACCCTTCTGATCAGTCAGGCTGTCTCCGGCCGTTAAATGAATCAAGTACAATACATCGGCACATTTATTGAAATTCGGCATCGCGCCAAGTGCTAGTCAAGACTGACCCCAAGCACATATACAGTAACGTGATACAAGCTGCGAGTCCACCGGCCGTGATAATTCTGGAGACAGCTGGCAACTTCACCTATACCGACACACACACACACACACACACACACACACACACAAAGACAAGAGTGCCGTGATTCTAAGTTACCAATTATCATATGGTGCACAGATGAGAAACTGAGGAAGTCTTATACGCCGGGATTTGGCCTGGCCCTACATACTGCTGCTTCTGTAAGATCTATCAGGTGATAATCTCTGTCTAGCAGAAGTGACAAGCTCTATTTACCCATGACTGACAGCCTTGGCCTCTATTACCATGCAGGTACAGGAATCTCATCAAGGTGGCCTGGAACAAGTTAGTGGGTCACTAAAGTAGAACCGTCAGTGCGGAGGGACACCGTGAAGGGGACATGTTGGAGGAACCAGGCCCCCACACTTAATCAGGATGTACTGTGTTCCAACCAAATAAAGTGTTAGCACTAACATGAGGGAAAACTTAGTGTGTTTTGTGTCATCTGTTCCGTAATTCACTGTGCCTTTGTAAGTCTGGTGAGGATATAGTCGAGCTACTTCCTTCATGCCCTAGGAGTCCCTTCTCTCTTTATGAGGCTCCTGCAGCACTCAGGAAGCAGGCCACGTTCGCCGGTCGGGACTGTCATAGAATGTGCAGCGAGTGCCGGGCGATTTAGCACTGTCCGGTGTCTTCTTAATCGTAGGCATGGTCCAATTACCTTTGTTATATACGTACAATATCAACCTTCAGATTTACGTCAGACACATTTCCATTTTCAATGCGGCCATAAATACATCCGCAGGAGTGCGTTAATAAATCACAGTTGTAACCACCAAACATAAGTCAACGAAGGTTACAACTGGAAATATTGTAATGTTAGTGCCTAATCGTACTGTGGATGGGGTCCTTAATCTCTTAAGAATAATCTTTTGAAATATGTAATTCGAAAGTAAAACCATGCAGTTTTTTCTTGGTTAATTTGCAATTTACTGACAAAAAAAGTACAAGCTTTGATACAGGGAATTCACAGTAAAAACTATATATAGACTTTTTCTCCACATTAGATAAGGAATACATTAAAAAAAAAAAGATGAGGGCTAACAATTTCCATACCCAGTGAGTCTCTCCATATTCAAGACATTATAAACATATTTACACAACAAATCACAGTGAGCTCCCTCGCTTAACAAACGGTCCATTGATGAAAAACCTAACAATGCAAAATTTCCCCGACAATCATTATAAATGGGACACACACTCGCTGAACACAAGAGTTTCATCCTGAACTTTACCTTGATCACAAACACAAATTGGTAATTCCACTGAACACCCTTTCCGCGCAGAGCTGTGCCGACGACGTGAGCATTACGCAGAAGATATGGATCAGCAGTTAAAAGACTTCTCAACGATGCTCTCTCTCTCTCTCATGTCTTCATGCCCTAACGACCTTACAATCTGTGGTCTAGTCCACTCCTAGACAAAAAGTACGACTATTCATGATGGTGATGTCGAGGATCGTTGAGGTATGCTTATTTTGATTTTGCAGTCTAATTCCACGCGGACGAGTCATTTCAATGACAGCACGGTTAGAGGGTACATATTTAGGGGTAGGTGGAGCGTAGTTTACACAGGGTTCAATTACAACCCTAAATTAAGAGCTTTTAAGGATATCCCTTATGCAGAGAATAATACATCTGTGGTGATCATATCCAATGATGCACATACTTCAAAAATACTATCATCACCAGAGTCATTTTGACACGAGGTCCTAAAACTGGACACGTAGGTACAATCATCGGTCTCCCGCCGAGCTTTGTTGTTGTTGTTCCTTCGCTAACTCTGGCTGGTAGAGGCCGCCACCAGCAAGCCTACTTATCGATCACAACCAGGCTGGTCTAGTTCACTTTCTAAGTAATGGTCATGACCCAACTTTTTTCTTTACACTGAGTACTCCACAGAGTGTCTAATGGCAGTCCGAAATCAATGAAAAAAAAAAAAAAGTGGCCTAAGACATTTTTTTTTCTTATGGCAGCTTTTGATTTCAGTGGTGGTATTTTAGTTTCCAATACCTGTCGTGCCAATAGAGAACTATTTTCGAATGCAGATTGGGAGCCATGCCTTCCAGGATTTTCCATGCATAAATCATGATATATCTCTCCGTCTGCGCCCCACAGCACAACCTTAGCGCTTTCAGTCGTTCCCAGTAGTTCTGACTTTTGACTTGGTCCACGCAGGGTTAGGAAGATTTAATAGCATACTGTAACTGCAATGTCGCTGGTCCTGAAAGGGTGATGTCAGCACACAAAAGTATTCCAGTTGGGAGACTAAAAGCACTCTGAACAGGGTTAGCATCAGTTTCGCCTCTCGTCATAAAGGTACGTAAAATCTAGTCAGTCATTTCCTTCAAGAGGCAATTGTTTATCTATTGTATTAGTTAAGGGTTGGATCATCACTTTTTTTTTTTAACTCAGGAGTCTTTAACACTTATTCCATGACATTTAGTTGTTCAAGTCCAGTATTCATACATTTTATGTTCTTTAATTCCCAATGAAGGAGTAGGTGAAATATGTCTTTATCAAGGTATCACTAGTGACCCATCAGAAGGCTAGATTCAGTGTGTTATGCTGATAAGATCTTCATACTACCCATCCGTTCCTGTACTTCATTACAATGAGCTTCTCCTCTGGACCTTCTCTGTCAGTTCTTCGTACCTCTATTAACGAGATGACCAAACAAAATGCTGACAAGGTTTACTCAGACTTTGCAAAAGCATTTGACAAATGTGACCATGGGGTCATAGCACATAAAATGCGAAAGTATTAATAACCCAAAAAAAATGGGGATGGATATATTTCTAACTAACACACCACATGTGGTAGCAGAACATCACCAGAGCATCTATTGTAAAAAGCTCGTTTGCCAAGGAAATGTAAATCCCTCCCCCTTCCTATTTCTCATCCTTACAAATGATACTGACACAAGCACAAGCCAGTTTCATATTATCCTTTGCAAATGACAATACAGTACGAATGAAAATCACATCAATAGAGGATGCAAAGAGGCTGTAAAGTGACATAAACGAAGTCTTTAAATGGGCCACTGAGAACAACATACTTTTCAATGAGGATAAGCTTCAACTCCTCCAGCGCAGAGAATATGAAGAGATCAGAAACAATACAGAATACCGGACACAGACAGGCACTATCATAAACCAGCTAAACAACGTGGAAGACCTCGGAGAACTAACGTCTAACGACTTCTTCATCGACCACACACACACGCACTCCTGCATATCATCCCATGCGAGTTCATATTCGTACTTAGTTACCTTCATAACGTCCCAAACTCATAACTTTTAACATTTATCCGGGAAATACATCACTAACCATGTTTATGGCCAACTTTGGAGCTGTCTAGATCACCTTGTAAGCGGATGCAGTCCTCCTCACCTAACCTTAACATAACCCACAAACAAATTCAGTCCCTCTCCGGCACGTCATTTACATGGATCAGGACCGACCCTCTGGCACACTTCACCCCCAAACCACTTCGAGAAGGATCCTCTCCCGTGTGTCTTCTCGCCACGATAATTTCTTATCTATCGAAGGAGTCTTCCGCTTATTCCTGCCTTGAAAATACAACTGTTTACCAATCTCCTGTGTGATACGAAGTGAAGTATTTTCTGTCGTTCTAGACACACACAATCCATCCATTCTTATATTTTGCCTAACGCTGATCTCACTCTCTCTCTTAAAAAAAGAAAGAGGCATACTGTAGAAATTTGCTACACCTGACCTCCTTTCCCTGAATCCAAGCTGTCTCTTACGTAGTTCCTCCTCTGACGCAGTCCTTCATTTGTTTTCTCAATATCTTCTCTAGTATTTCACAGAGTACTCTCGTCCGGATTTACAACATACAACTAAAGTATATTAAGCATAGGAATATCACTTAAATACAGAGTGTTCTCAACGTCTGATGTCGAAAACCTATTAAATTCTCATAATCTAAAAGAAAACTTACCACACAAAACTAAATTATGAGAACAATGCCATGCTGATGTAAAAATAACCGCAAAACGTGACTGCTGCGCACAGGGAGTTGAAAAAGCCATGATCTCAAAGCAGTACAACCCTTCTAAATACTCAATGACGACAGGAAACTTGGTGTAAAAAAAAAAAATCACACTGCTTGACACACCCTTCTACTGACATCTTGGCTCTTGCTTCAGATGTTTCCCTCCAGTCCTGCTGACGCACACAAACACACATCCCGAAGGCTTTCCTTTCATAATCTACTCGACTTACAGTATGCAACACCCACGAAAGACCAGCTAAGCAATGCTCACCGTAGTCTTCCTAACGCTGGGTACTAATAACAACATTAATACGAGTAATGCGATACAACAGCAGTGACAGCAGAGGTTCAAGGATGACAAAGGCTCGAGGACACACAGGCCAGGCAACCTCACACCAAGAGTAATGCCATCAAGATAAACAAATGAGGATGATAATGCAGGTTTAAGAGAGACGGAATGCGTTAAAGGAGAGAGAGCCGGAAAGAGTTAAAGGAGAGATATAGAATGGGTTAAAGAAGAGCGTAAGGAGCTGAGAGAGAGAGAGAGAGAGAGAGAGAGAGAGAGAGAGAGAGAGAGAGAGAGAGAGAGAGAGAGAGAGGACCTTTTCATGTGGGTTGTGTGGCATGACAGACACTTGGGGAGGGGATCGCTCTGTACGTCGTGTCGGCCGGTTGTCTGCCGTCCGTCTGTTGTCAGAAGTGACAACTAACCTACGACTTAATCACAACCTACGAAACGATAGAGCTGATGGCCATTTCCTCGCCTCTAAGGAACAAAACGGCATGGCAAGCATTACTCCCATTTGGAATATGTTTGTGTTAGGCTCCTTACATAAGACGAACTTAATCTGGCTCATAACCTGAAGAAAATTCCACCTTTAAACTTGAAATCTAATATAGTTATTTTAGGACATTTTAAAGGCAACACTTCCTTTCATTCTTATTTCACAGCCAATCACTCTTGGTGGACTGCAGCAACAGAGGCGTCGTGTGGAACACCCCTCTGCTGGCTTCCGAAACTGCCAAGTTCAACACTGTGATTGCTTGGAATCCCTCTTCCCAATTCTTCAGTCATTCCCATTTCATTCAACAACACAACAATATTCCAGTCAGGGGGAGAACGCGTCGTCACTGGTCTTGCTACTCTCCCTCTGAAAGCTGTCAACATCCAAGCTTTCACGTCTTCCCGGACCTGGCGGTTCGCTTCTCCGTTGTGCTCCTACGTGACGTCATCCAACATACTGACGCACGTCTATTGTGTGCAACTTGGAAATGACGCGCACGGGCTCAGGTTTCCTGTATGTGAGCCACTGATGAAATTCACATCATCCTCCATAATCTACCCTCCAAACCCTAGAAGTAGTTAAGTCTGTATCCAGTGTTGAAAAATCATGTTTGTTACCAGCAAATGAGTGTTGTCACCGGCCTATAACGATTACCTTTCCTCGCATCCGTGCGGGAGTGGGCGAGGAAACGGCTGCTGCCCTTATTTTATAAGCGCGTGCAGTCGCCGCATCTTAAACCCTGTTCTCCAATACAAAGGATGCACGATGATTTTACCCTGAGGCGAGTCATACACTTGCATCCACAATAAACCTTAGTTGTGTATCACCTCTGAAAGTTTTCTTCTTTTTTGGTTTTTTTTTTCGCGGACACTGTACAAAGACCTAAGGAATTCCGATGACGTACGTGAAAAATGATGTCATAACTCAAAAGACATGGAGGCTACGGGTATATTTCCTTACGAACAAGACCGAACGGTCACTAGATTTCTTCCAAACAGCCTCAGCCTCACAGGAGGAAAAACAACTAAGAGAGAAATTCTCTCACTTGTCGACACCAAGACATGCAAGAACAAAGAAGCAGCATTCCCAAAACAATGCAAGAACTAAATCACCGCCACAAGCAGCGAGAGAATAGCAGAAAACCTCTCAGAAAATTCTTCCATCAACTCCCCAACGCTGTAACACCTTTCCTATTGGCCAACCAACAACAACAACAAGACTTCCATTGTTCAGAAATAACAAACTTTCATTCAGAGGTGTTGAACTGACCGAGGAAAGGGCGGTCTTTGCTGACCCCCAGCGAAACTCGCTTGGAAAAGTACAAAGACTCCAAACTATACCTTACCGAGGAGTGACATAACACAAAGGGCATGTTGGGAGTCGGTTTGCGTGTTAAACAATTGCTTGCAACGACTGAATTGCTTAAATCTTTTGATGATGGGGTGGAATTGTTGTTACCATGATTTAAAAGCCTGGAATAGTACGTAATTCCTTCATACAAAAACCAACCAACACGAAACCACAAGAACCTTCAGGCCAACTGAGGACCAAAGAACCTGGTCCTGATAACCGTTGAGCACAGGCCCAAGCACACCGTCATCTGTCCGTAGTAAACTCCACCTACCATACCAAGGATGAAAACTGAAGGGGAGCGTCACAGCTCAAAAACCCCAGCAGGGGTACCACAGACAAACGACTGTACGGAGGGGAACTCCTCCAAAAATGCGACTAATTCACTTTCAGCTAGTGCCTAACAGTACCAGCTAAAGAAAAACAGTCACACACTCGCCACGAAACGACTAACGTAAAAGTACAAACAACTATATGTAACGCAGATACCGAAACATAACACAAGGTCAGAAAAACAAATGAAGGAACGTCAAAGAGCCATGTGTGTATACAAGCGATGGGCGGCACTTTGGACACTCAATGTGGGCCTGCCGACCAAGACGAGGTTACCGAGGAAAAAAGCAGTATAAACAATGGTTATATAACACCACGTGCGGTTAAAGACACCTGGTCATGACACAGTAAGTGTGGTCATCATACAACACATACATAGATTCAACACAAAAGGTCTCCATAAATGAACCGGCACCCGAATACCAGTTGCCATGTTTACATCATACTCCCTTATCGCGATTCTATTACTATTAGCCTTAACTACAACAAACAAGAATGATAAACACAATCATGATAATGATATAAAAAATACTACTACCACTACTACTACTACTACTACTACTACTAATAATAATAATAATAATAATAATAATAATAATAATAATAATAATAATA
>JAUUDY010565201.1:0-10313 GCA_032361765.1 Panulirus inflatus | reverse complement strand
TACCTTCGTCATACGAATATGAGTCATTACCTGAAAATGATGAATCCCAAAGGACAACTCCTGAAGGGAACACCACTGGGTGGAAGGAACAAAAGGGCACGACCAATGGGTAACTCCTGAAGGAGGCATTACCGGGCGGAGGGAACAAAAGAGGACGACCACAGAACGCTTGCCTCCAGCAGGGCCATCAGTTCCACTGGGTTCCTCTGAATGGAAAGCCTGGCTGGAGCTACGCCCCAGGAACACTCAGACCCGGAAGCTTAACGGGATAAGGTGCATTCAGACTCTCCCTCTGTGTATACAGTTCATATTCATGTGTATATATCTGCTACTTTCCTTATAATTGATGCAGAGACTCTGGCCTACAGTAGATTGGATTTACACAGGCTTCTGAGTCAGTCATTCCAGCATTTGCTTTCTCTATATCCGAGTGTAGGGGTACACCATAGATAATTCTCCTTATTGTGTTTATAGGCACATTTTTGACTCACACACACACACACACACACACACACATGATTTGGTAGAATCTTAACCATATTTTGTATTACTGTTATGATTTACATCACGCAAGAGGAAAAATAGTCATAAGCTTGGATGTAGACCAGCTATATAGCCCATGTAGAACCCTTCATTACATCAGACATACGACCAAAGACACATAGATACAAACAGCATTACAAAGATATGCACGATACATGTCTGCTCTTTAAGAGTCTCTGTCTCAGGTCTTCAGAGAGCAAAGTTCAATACTGAAGATACGAATCTTATGTTAATGAGGTCATGCGAATTTTGAGGAAAAGCTATATTCCTCTTGTCTATCATATGTATAAATATTTTGATATCATTTTCTCATAATTAATTTTTAGATTCTAACTGTTTCGCGAACTTCAAAAGGTGAGATTCATTTCCCAAAACGTCATCATCAGAGAAACTAAAAGGTAGATTTGTGTGCAAGGCTTGCCTGCCTCACCCAAGGTGTGCATACGCCACGTCAAGTGTCTGGTTCTCTTAGTAAGGACTTCAACAACAACGTGCGCTCCAGTGACATCTCAAGAGGAAGCTTGTGTATGTCCTCCAGTATGTCCACCGAGGCCTGACGTGTTCAAGTGTTTCCTGATGAACGAGCCACAGTGGTGTACTGACTGGAGGTAGGTGAGCAAGCGGACGGCTACTGACGGTACTGACTGGAGGTAGGTGAGCGAGCGGGCGGCTACTGACGGTACTGACTGGAGGTAGGTAGGTAGGTAGGTGTGGAACAGTTGACGGTACAGACGGTAGACTGACACAGTGGGAACTTTGGATCACCGAGCTACGATGGTATACTGACTGGGATGGTGCGCGAAGTGGCACACGTACCACCAATAAGTTGAAGTGTGGGAACAACGCGAAGATTTTGTTTCGGAAAATAATATGTCACGTTCCAGTCTTGTCTGACGACCATTTTCTAGTATACAGGAGTAGCGTCTGTGTACTGGGAGGCCAACACTCACGCTGGCCTCACAGGAAAAGGCCTGGCGTCTCTGTACTGGGAGGCCACCACTCGAGCTGGCCTCAAGGGGGAAGCCTGGCCTGTGCACTGAGAGGCTGCCAATCACACCAGCGTCCTCACATCTTGTGTACCAGAGGCCGCCGCCCACACGAGCCTCACAGGTACATAACACAGCATAAAGTGAGCTCATACATAAGCTGGGCGGCTCCATCTCCATGAGAGCTCTGGCCCTGGGCTGCACAAATAGCCAATCAGCGGCGAGTGTTGAGTCGTCGTCTCCGAGATTTAGATTTCTCAGGACAGGAGACATTTCTCTGATGGATCTGCCATTCGCTCGCTGACTTACTGACTGACTCCGTCTGATAAGAGATTGAGATTTTACCGACAGGAATAGAGAGGAAATATTATAAAAACCTCTCCTGCTTCCTGCTTCTGAACAGATGGTCAGACCACATCTTTACTTCATGATCACGTGTGGAAGATAATGCCATTAATCCCTCAGGTTCCATTGTCTCCCATCTGTCTGATTGATCTTCTAATGTTAGTCATAACAACAGCTGATCACGTCGAGATACATAAAGGCGTAACAACTGACTCACCTCCCAGACTCCCTCATCCCCTAGAGACTGCGTACTTACCCTTCCCTCCAG
The DNA here is from genome assembly GCA_032361765.1 of Panulirus inflatus. Lineage (NCBI taxonomy): Eukaryota > Metazoa > Arthropoda > Malacostraca > Decapoda > Palinuridae > Panulirus > Panulirus inflatus. Next base: position 8,171 of record JAUUDY010565201.1, on the reverse strand, counting down.
GACTCTTCTTGCATCTACCTCCCTCACCACCCCATACATAAATGAATTAAACAGCCAAGGTGACTTCACACGGCCCTGCCGCAGACCACCATTCATTTCATAAGTTGCCAATTACCAACTCTGAATGTTCCTCTTCACTGTCTTTCTCAACTTATCCTAACACCAGACTGTTGGTCCAGTTTCTCTCTCTCTCTCTCTCTCTCTCTCTGGGATCATATATCTTTTTCGTAAATCATTGCAGTAATGAGCATTGATGAATGTTAAACCAGCATCATACGATCACCACCGTCTTTCCACTAAGTACCAGGTTATGAAACTGTAAAGAACCGCAGTGAACAATCGACCAGCGAAGGGAGGAATACATGAGTGTGTGTGTGTGTGTGTGTGTGTGTGTGTGTGCGTGTGTGTGAGGGAGCATAGACTCACCTTGTTATCTGTACCCAAGTTTGCTCCAGAGGGGAAGCGGGACGCTAATATAATTTCTGGCGCAGGAGGAGACAAGAGCACAGTGTCTGGCTAAGTAAAGCATAGTGGGTGCATAACACTCTAAAGGAACGAACCCAAAAGCTAACGAGAAAAGCAATTTAGAGCGGGAAAAAGAAGGTGTTCTGAAGAAAATAATACGATGAAGATCAAGCGACACCCAGAGAGAATTTCCAAGATGCAAGAGAAAAGGAGAAACTCAAAGGAAACCCGAGGCAGAAAAAGCAGTTAAGAGTGAAGTCAACTTGAGAAGGGTGGAGCTTTGGATCGACAGGATTTGATAATACAGAAGAGGAGAAGGAATGAAGTGCCATTAGTAAAGCCTATGTATAAGTAAATAAATATAGAGAGAAACACATAGTAAAGAAAGATAAAAAAAAAGGTTGATTTGAGGATGAAGTAAAGAAGAAACGTAAATAGGACAAAAACAGAAAGACGAAAGAAAATAGACTTGGATCAGGGACGCGATCAGAAATAAAACAAATGAAAATGAAAACAGCGAAGGACGTACCGCATGATACAAAACAACAGAAAATGAGACCAGACTTCCAGGAATATTAAACAAATGGCCTGAGCTCCGTGGCTGTCTTCTTGAAACAGAGAGCTAGTTATACCCTGTCAATTATGGAGTTTTTTCCTCGGGTCGAGTCATGGAATATTACTCAGGCGTACCGGTCCAGATGTGGATAGATGATAATGCTAATAGTACAGTGGTGATAGTCATGATTTCCTACCCTGTGGATGGAGAGACATTTGTTGTTTGTATCCCTCTTGACCCAGGGACGGGAGTGTGGAAGTTACTGCAGGATATCACCCATAAAGTCTGCAGTAGAGCAGTCCACACTATTTGATGGCCAGATTGTGAACATATCTCTCGTCCCTGTCGACTCATGAGCCTTATATTGGTGAGAAAGAGCACAAACAATAATCACTTAAAGATGTATAGTTGTATGTAATATCACTGATACCGTGCATTGGATGGTGGGTTTTCCTTTTAAACACCATTATCCGGAATATACAGAGGTGGGGAAATATATCTGCTGTAGAGAACCAGTTTTAGATAAGGCAGTTTAAATATATTGCTGGTTATTAATGAATCTGATTATTGAGATTTTCGATAACTTTTTCCACGAAACAGACACCATACAGAAAGTATAAAGATAAGGATAACGTTATCATGGCATCAACTTTCGTAACATTTAAGTTAACTAGGGCGATGATTAATGCCATATACCCTGGATTACCGACCGTCACGTAACACATAATTCTTTATGATTAACTCCCACCTTGTGATCTGTGACTTACCTATAAAACACTCTCTTTACATGTACCTCATAACTTGTTCATTTATGTCGCCTCTTGCCATCACTTGCCCTTAAATCTAGGTCCATCCTCGTTATTCCCGTCACGTTATCTCTAAGATATATCCTAAATCTTTTCTTCTCAGTCATTACAGTTATTCTAAATCTGCCACAAAGAGTTTTCATGGTTGAATGTCTTGGAGTTCACACGATGATAATCATCTGTCTTTTCGAGCCACTGATTTTCCATTCTCTGTCTTCTCTCCAGCAATAATCTGCTTCTCAGATTTCGTCTCTCACACGAATGATATCTCTAGATCACTCCCCTCACAGTCAGCAATAGGCACACAGTTACCATAATATCTTCTCATAGCTCTGCTTTAGAAAATCAGTAAGAAAGGATGAGAATTATACTTATGGTGGGAAAAGAACGGAAAAATTGTGTCATATCATATTTCATTCTTGATGATAAACTAAAACTTTAGAAATGATCGTGTTTTCTTCTAGATCTTAATTCCTTAAGAAAATCTTCTCTACATTTTCACTTCCTTAAGAAGAAGAATGAGACAAGAAATGTTCCATATACGCAAGTTTTCCTCTGAGTCCTGTATGTCTGGTCCATTTCTCCTTCAATAACTTGTGACGCATAATCTTTTTCAGTTCATCTGTTGAGAGTTCCAGAGAAATATATAATTGCTTCTTATCTTTTCTAACTTCAAGAGGTGAATCTTCTGATCTTTCAGACAGATGAATAGATAGGGAGATAGATAAACTATACACATATAACTAGATAGAGGAACTGAGATAGTAAAAAAATGAGAGACACTTGAATATGACAGACAGATAGATAATTTATACACATGTAGCTACTAGATAGACAAACTGAAACAGTGGAAGAGACACTAGATTAAGACAAACAGATGGATGAATTGAATATCAATTATATACTCGTAGGTAGATAGAGAAAGTGAGAGAGGGAAAGAGAGACACTTACCTTGTTAACCATTCCTTTAAAACTCTAATGACATTCCCCCCCCCCCATCTCCTACTAGTCAGACTTGTGTAGCGACAAACATAATTAGTGGTCTCTTGTCAGGGATTTTTTTTTCTTTTTTTTAAATGAGTTTAACATCCAGGAAACGCGGGAGGCCTGGCCAATGACGGCGGACGGCCATGTAGCAGAGGGCTGCTCCACCATCGCCCCTCAGCTGCTCAGAATCCCTTTGAAAAAAACAAGAAAATAATGGCTAACAAATTATCTGCCTCAGGCAGGTCTCTCGGGAGTGTAGAAGACCAAGTCCGCCCCAGTCATCATCACTGGCCTGACGACTTTTAATTGGATTGTAATTGTCTCATAGAAGCAGATGAGCGTACGAGAGTAACTAACTCTTTCATTTTTCTTTAAAGTTAGTATAATGGACACGCCACGAAGGAGGATTTTCATCAGATAACAAACTTACTCGCTGTAGCTTTCAATATTTTGGGATATCAATAATTTTACTTTCTGTGAATCATTCACTTCAAGTTGGAGGATAAAATTACTGCTTTAATTTTCACATCGAATATGAAAATGACATGAAGTTGATTAGAAATTTGAGGTGGAAAGGACAGAATTTTTTTTTTTCTTCATGTAATTATTCAACGAAAAAGAATTTATATTCAAATGATCATATATGCAATACCCTTGCTTACTGATAAACTCTGATTACTTTTCAACTCAATACTTACTGATGGCAAAGTATCTAAGTAATTAAATAATGAATCATGATATAAAGCTATGGCTTCATAGCTTCAGTATTGAAGGATCTTTCAGCTCTCTATGTACAGATAGAAGATGTATCAACAATATCAACACCTCCTAACTTTCCGTGGCTGGTACGAGGACAAAAAACTGAAACTGGAGCAGATGAAGATGGATGACGCACTACATTAATTACAATAGTTACAGGAAACTTAGACAACAGGCCCAGATGACCCATAACCACACGTCTGGGAATAGGTAACTTGTATGATAACTTTCTTTCCTGTCAGAACTCTTTTATATCATTATTAGTGACGAATATCCCCATGGATTGAAAACTGGAATACCTCCAAGAACTGGAAGGTGGAAAATCCTCAAGGACACGAAGCTGGAAGATCCTAAAGTACTGAAAGCTGAAAGATCCTCGAGGACTGGAAGCTGTAAGATCACCGAGGACTGAAAGCTGGAAGATCTTAGAGAACTGAAAGCCGAAGATCACCAAGGACTGGAAGCTGGAAGATTTCCGAGGACTGGAAAGTGGAAGATTCTAGAAGATTCGAAGCTAGACTATCCCCGAGGACTAGAAACTTGAAGATCTGAGAAGACTGAAAGCTGTAAGATCTGCTAGAACAAGAATCTAGAAGACCCTCGAAGACTGGACGCCGTATTCTCCTCGAAGACTTGACATTGGGATTCTCCAAGATTGGAAAGTGAAAGATCCCAAAGACTAGAAGTTAGAGTGTCCTCAAAGACCGCAAGCTGGAAGGTCTTCAGGAATCTGGAACATCCTTGGAATAGAAGATGGAAGGTTCCCGATGACGGAAGCTGGAATATTCCTAGAACTTGAAAGTTTCAGAGGACTTTAAGGATAAGGTATAAAAAAAGAGCGCTAATTTATCGTCCATTTTTTGCTGAGGCTCCGTACTTGGAAAAATGATTGATTACCATTGTCGTAGATCACCTTCAGCCACAACCAATTAACTCCAGGCGGGACCTTCAGCCACAACCAATTAGCGCCATGCGGGACCTTCAGCCACAACTAATCTGCGTCAAGCGGGTTCATCAGCCACAACCAATCAGTGTTAGGCGGCACCAGAAGCGCAGCCAATCAGTAGAAGGCGGGAACAACATCCACAGCCAATCAGTGCTAGGCGGGACCAACATCCACAGCCAATCAGCGCTGGGCGGGACGAACATCCACAGCGAATCAGAGCCATGGGGGAACATCAGCCACAACCAATCAGACCCAGGCACTCAGAGATATTGCGGCTTTACACTCACACAGATGAGCAACCACCGAAGTCGACATCGGAATGTCTATATTTTTCTCCTCGAACGAACACGAGTCATCCAATGCGCCTTCTTTCGAACTGGGAAGCTCTTGGAACTCCCTTCCTACGTCTTCACTACTTCTCATAACCTTACTGCTTATAAGAGTTAGGTCTACGAACACCTGAGGAACCCTGATTAATTTCTCCATTCTTTTTTCCTTTCCTTAGCTTGCTTTCATCCAAGATAGCCGCTACTGGGCATATTTTCTATGTCGGTCTTTGTCTGTTCCACTCCAAACTGTGGTTTGTTATTCTTGTCACATCTATCTAATCACATTTCATCTTATATCATTTTTTTTTTGTGTGTGTGTGTATATTCAGAACACATACTGCAGGATCGTCTTTTAGTCTCTCGTCTCCACACTCGCCACTCAGAACACACTGCAGAATCTTCTGTTGGTCTCCCGTCTCCACACTCGCCACTCAGGACACATACTCCAAGCTCCTCTTTAGGTCTCCCGTCTCCACACTGACCAATCAGCACAAAAAGCGACAACCTTCCCATCCTAGTGAGCAGGGGGCAGGCAGCCTGGCTGACAGTGGACTCGTCCGCTTAACTTGTGCCAAAGTTTAATGCACTCTCCTGCTCAACTAACAGCCTCAACTTTACCCTCGCTCACTGCGACAATTTCTTCAGAAACTCTAAAAATGCCGGATAACCAACAGACCTCGGGCAGGTGGTGGCCGGTGTGTCCAGCTGGGTGGCTTAATGTCCCACCAGCTGTCCGGCGTGAACAAATGCCTCAGCAGACGGTGTGCAGGTGGCGACTGTGGCTCCTGCTTTATATTAAGCTCACACATTTCTCAAGGGAGGAAGGAAGGAGAGTCAAGGGATTAGATATATAAGTCACCATGCAGGACTGAGGGAGATTTACGACAGCTGTAAGGCGGAGGAACAGGTCCAGGTGCAGAAGGCTGGAGATAATGGTGTGAATGTCTCTCATGAGTGTTGACTTGAACCTACTTTGGAAGGTGAGGAGATTAAGAAAGGTTTTTATTTCGAATATTCTTGAGGGTGTTGTAAACGAGAAAGATGAGGAAAAGTTGGAGAGTGATTGGTCCTATATGTGTATAGCCTGAGGCAGATGTGTAGTTGCGGCTTCAGTATAAAGCAGTGTTAGATATACAGGATTATAGGTTGGATGACTCGTTCCAGAGTCCAGACAGACAAGAAATTCAATGACTTCCATCTTCAAAGATCGTTTGACTTTCGAGGCTTCCATTTGGCGTGGACAAACTTCTGATGGAAAAAGAATTACTGCCTGAGAGGTCAGGTGCTGAGTGCCATGACTTACAGGGAATGATTCACATTTCCACTTTATATTATCCCCAGACGAATCTATATATATTCTGTCGCAGTTTGTGCTTCTCGCTGAAAGTTCTTTCCTTTATGTTAACTGAGACGACACGCGCAGCTGAACACTCTAATCAAGGTCATGTCAGTAACGATATATATATATATATATATATATATATATATATATATATATATATCGTTACTGACATGACGTTGATTAGAGTTGATTAGACGCTACCAGTCACTGGCCTTCGATAGCCCCCACCAGTCATTGCATGAGAACCTCGTTACTGTCAAAACTCCACTGGCTGAATAAGAGCATTAAGAAGACGACCCCTCCCCTCCGTTCCACCCTGTTATTGAAGGTGAAGGACCGACATTTTAAGTGTAATTCAGTCTAGTTACAAAAAAATTATCTATATTCAAAACCTGAACGAGAAAGGTAATTAAATTTAGCCAATGAAAAAGAGAAAATCTTTGCAAACGTTTTTTTTCATGTGTATGTGTGAATCTTTTCAGTAATGTAATTATCACCAGCAGACCTGACCAAAGTTATTTTCTATAGATTACGTTCCAATCGTTCCTCTTTAGAAAGAAACTAGTCCACAACTTGAGTTAGAATCTGGTCTGTTTAAACATTTGATCAAAATCATGATAAAATTCTGACAAAACAGTGTCATAATTAGTCTCAATAAATATTATACTTGCAATAATGAATTGGCATTAGCTTCACGAATTGTTTACAACAGGAGCAATCTATCAATAAGTATATAGGGCAGATACATAACAGTATTAGCGTAAATCCCACAATGGTATATTTCTAAGTGTATATAACGCCAGAGTTGGCGCGTCCTTGGGAAATATGATGACCAAGCTGGTGTTTCTGGGAATGTGGAAACCCTAGAAAATTGTTCCTGGCGGAGCAACTGTGAACCATGGGGTCATGTATGTTGTTGGATGGTGTTACTAATGACGCACGAAGCCCATGGTTATGTTTCTGGTGATGCAGCGTAGATTGGCGTTACTGTTAATGCTTACGGTCTAAGACGATGTTACTAGCAATACATGCAGCCCCAGATGGTGTTACTAGTGATACAGCCAAGAACAGTGTTACTAGTACTCCATACAGCCCAGGTTGACGGTGCTGGTGTTGCATCAAACCCACGATAGTGTTTCTAGGAGTAACCTAAGTCCAGAATAGTGTTACTGAGAGATACAGACCCCATGTTCATGCCCAGGAGATCTACAGCTCCAGAGGAGGTGTTGTTGTAGATATATAGACTGAGACGAGGCTGCTCAGGATGGCTGAAGACCCAGGAGGCATCTCTGGCTTTATATAGATTACCGGGGAGATATTCTCGAGAGGGTATAGATACACACACCTAGTGGCGTTGTCGATGATTTATAAAGTTCCGACGCATGAGAACTTACACTATCTGTACCTTAAGATCGAGAAAGTATACAGGAAAACATCACTGTTTACTAAATCCTTTTTTTTTTTTTTACTTGTTTACTCAAGCCTCTCAGGTAGGCTTCCGCCTGTCATGATGAAGGATCTTGCCTGCCAATTTTACCAGCCATCAAACACTGCCTCCTCTTCCAGGAGGATGGTGGTGCTTCCAGACCTTCACTGGCTGGCTCTCACGTGTAAGATAATCTTCTGAGAGGCTTGTCAAGCCTGTCTTGCTGGCCTGTGGTCCACGTCTTTCCAGGCCTGTCTGACTGGCCTGCAGACCACGGCTTACATGGGCTGTCTGGCCATCCTGTGGTCCACGGTTTACATGGTCTCTCGGGCCAGCTTGTTGTGCTCCACGGGCTCTTATTGGTTATCCGGAGCAACTGAGAATATTATTGTTGCCGGCCTCGCCCGCCTCATGAGGGATGCGCACTGAAGGGACTGGTCACTCTTGGGGTCCTGAATCTCTCTCTCTCTCTCTCTCTCTCTCTCTCTCTCTCTCTCTCTCTCTCCTCTCCTTATTTGTCTGGTTACATGAAGAATACACCGTAAGGATGTGATA
>JAUUDY010564979.1:0-10313 GCA_032361765.1 Panulirus inflatus | reverse complement strand
GCACTCAGTATGACCACCACAGATAACCGCTCAGCACTCAGTATAATCTCCAGCAGTAACCGCTAAGCACTCAATATAACCACCAGTAGAAACTACACAGCACTCAGTATAACCACCAGCAGTAACTGCTCATCACTCAGCATATCCACCAGTAGTAACCGCTCAGCGCTCAGCATAACGGCTAGTTACAACCACTCAACACTCGGTATAACCACCAGTAGTAACCGCTCAGCACTCATTATAACCACCAGTGGAAACCGCTCAGCAGTCAGTATAACCTCCAGTAGTAACCACTCCGCACTCAATATACCTACCACTAGTAACCGCTAAGAACTCGGTATAAACACAAGTAGTAACCGCTCAACACTCAATATAACCATCTGTAACACCCACTGAGCACTCAGTATAACCATCAGCAGTAACCACTCAACACTTAATATGACCGCCACAGGCAACCGCTTAGCACTCAGTACAACCGCTAGTCGTAACCGCTCAGGACACCATATAACCACATGTAGTAACCATTAAGCACTCAGCATAACCACTAGTGGTAACCGCTTAGCACTCAGTATGACTACCATTAGTAACCGCTGAGCACTCAATATAACCACCAGTAGTAACCGCTCAGCACTCAGTATAACCACCAGTAGTAACCGCTCAGCACTCAGTATAACCAACCCGTAGTAACCGCTCAGCACTCAGTATAACCATCAATAGTAACCGCGCAGCACTCAGTATAACAACCAGTAGTAACCGCTCAGCACTCAGCATAACCGCCAGTAGTAACCACTCAACGCTCGGTATAACCACCAGTAGTAACCGCTCAGCATTCAGTATAACCACCAGTAGTAACTGCTCAGCACTCAGCATATCCATCAGTAGTAACCGCTCAGCGCTCAGCATAACGGCTAGTTGCAACCGCTCAGCAATCAGTATAATCTCCAGTAGTAACCGCTTAGCACTCTGTATAACCACCAGTAGTAACCACTCAGCACTCATTATGACCACCAGCAGTAACTGCTCAGCACTCAGTATAACCACAAGTAGTGACCGCTCAGCACTCAGTATAATCTCCTGTAGTGACCGCTCAGCACTTTTTATAACCACCAATAGTAGCCGCTCAGCACTCAGTATAACCATCAGAAGTAACTGCTAAGCATTCAGTATAACCACCAGGAGTAACCGCTCAGGACCTAGTATAATCACCAGAAGTAACCGGTCAGCACTCAGTGTAATCTCCTGTAGTGACTCCTCAGCATTCAGTATAATCACCAGTAGTAACCGTTTAGCAGTCAGAGTAACCACAGGTAGTAACCGCTCAACACTCAGTATAACCACCAGCAAAAACCGCTCAGTACTCAGTATGACCACCACATGCAACCGCTCAGCACTCAATATAATCTCCAGTAGTAACCGCTCAGCACTTGGTATAACCACTGGTAGTAACCACTCAGCACTCAGTATAACCACCAGTAGTAACCACTCAGGACTCAGTATAACCACCAATAGTAACCGCTCAGCACTCAGTATAATTTCCAGTGGTAACCGCTCAGCATCGGTATAACCACCAATAGTAATCGCTCAGCACTCAGTATAACCACCAGTAGTAACCTCTCAACACTCAGTATAACCACCAGTATTAACTGCTCAGCACTCAGTATAACCACCAGCAGTAACCACTCATCACTCAGAATGACAACCACAGGCAACCGCTCAGCACTCCTAATCTCTAGTAATAACCACTTAGCACTCAGTATAACCACGAGAGGCAACAGCTCAGCACTCACTATAACCACCACAAGCAACAGGTCAGCACTCAGTATAACCACCACAGGCAACCGCTCAGCACTCAGTATTATCTCCAGTAGTAATCACTCAGCACTCTGTATAACCACTGGCATTAACCGCTCAGCACTCAGTATGAGCACGACAGGCAACCGCTCAGCACTTAGTATAGCCTCCAGTAGTAACCACTCAGCACTCAGTAAAACCAATACTAGCAATCGTTTAGCACTCACTATAACCACCAACAGTAACAGCTCAGCACTTAGTATGATCACCACAGGCAACCGTTCAGCACTTAGTATAACTTCCAGTAGTAAACACTCAGCACTCAGTATAAACACCAATAGTAACCGCTCAGCACTCAATATAATCTCCAGTAGTACCGCTCAGCACTCAGTAAAACCACCAGTAGTAATCGCTCAGCACTCAGTATAGCCACCATTACAAACCACTCAGCACTCACTAGAACCACCACAGGCAACAGTTCAGCACTCAGTATGACCACCACAGGCAACCGCTCAGCACTCAGTATAATCTTCAGTAGTAACCGCTCAGCACTCAGTATAATCACCAGAACTAACCATTCAGCACTCAGTATAACCATTAATAGAATCCGCTCAACACTCAGTATAACCACCAATAGTAACCGCTCAGCACTCAGTACAATCTCCAGCAGTAACCACTCAGCACTCAGTAAAAGAACAACCAGTAGTAATCGCTCAGCACTCAGTATAACCACCAGTAGTAACCGCTCAACAGTCAGTGTAACCACCAGTAGCAACTGTTCAGCACTCAGTATAACCACCAGCAGTAACCACTCAGCACTCAGCATGACCGCCACAGGCAAACGCTCAGCACTCATTATAATCTCTAATAGTAGCCGCTCAGCACTCAGTATAACCACCACAGGCAACCACTCAGCACTCAGTATAACCATCACAGGTAACCGCTCAGCATTCAGTATAGCCACCACAGGCAACCGCTCAGCACCCAGTATAGTCTCCAGTAGTAGCCACTCAGCACTCATTATAACCATAAGTGGTAACCGCTCAGCACTCAATATAATCATCAGTAGGAACCGTTCAGCACTCAGTATAAATACCAGTAATAACCGTTCAGCACTCAGTATAAACATCAGCAGTAACGCTCAGCACTCAGAATGACTACCATAGGCAACCGGTCAGCACTCAGTATAATCTCTAGTATTAGGCGGTCAGCTCTCAGCATAATCACCAGTAGTAACCGCTCAGCACTCAGTATAACCTACAGTAGTATAGATCACTACTCAGTATAACCATCAGTAGTAGCCGCTCAGCACTCAGTATAACCACCAGTAGTAACCAGCCAGTACTCTCTATAAACACGAGTAGTAACCGCTCAGCACTAAGTATAACCACCAGTAGTAACCACTCAGCACTCAGTATAACGACCAACAGTAACCACTTAGCACTCAACATCAACGCCACAGGCAACCGCTCAGCACTCAATTTAATCTCTAGTCGTAGCTGATCAGCGCTCAGTATAAGCATCAGTAGTATCCACTCAGCTATCAGTATAACCACCAGTAGTAACCGATTAACACTCAATATAACCACCATTAGTAACCGCTCAGCGATCAGTATAACCACCAGTAGTAAGTGCTCAGCACTCAGTATAACCACCAGACGTAACCGCTCAGCACTCAGTATAAGCACCAGTAGTACCGCCCAGCACTCAGTATAACCACCAATAGTAACCGCTCAGCACTCAGTATAACCGTCAATAGTAACCGCTCAGCACTCAGTATAACCACCAGTAGTAACCGCTCAAAACTCAGCATAACCGCCCTTAGCAACCATTCAACACTCAGTATAACCACCTGTAGTAACCGCTCAGCACTCAATATAGCCACCAGTAGTAACTGGTCAGCACCCAGCGTAGCCACCAGTAGTAACCGTAGAGCACCGAAGATAACCACCAGGAGCAACCGCTTAGCACTCCTATAACTACCACTGGCAACCACTCAGCACTCAGTATAATCTCCAGTAGTAACCGCTCAGGACTGAGTATATCCACTAGTAGTAACCACTCAGCACTCAGTATAACAACCAGTAGTAACTGACCAGCATTCAGTATAATCACCGGTAGCAACCGCTCAGCACTCAGTATAATCTCTTGCAGTAGCTGCTCATTACTCAGTATAACCACCAGTAGTAGCCGCTCAGCACTCAGTATGACCATCAGTAGTAACCACTAAGCACTCAGTATAACCACCAGCAGTAACCGCTCAGCACCCAGTATAATCACCTGTAGTAACCACTCAGCACTCAGTGTAATGTGTAGTAACCACTCAGCACTCAGTATAATCACCAGAAGTAACCGCTCAGCATTCAGTATAACCATCAGTAGTTACTGCCTAGCACTCAGTATAACCACCAGCAGTAATTGCTCATAACTCAGTATGATCACCACAGGCAACCTCTTAGCATTCAGTATGATCTCCAGTAGTAACCGCTCAGCACTCAGTATAACCACCAGAAGTATGCACTCAGCACTCAGTATAACCATCAGTAGTAACTGCTCAGCACTCAATATAACCACCAATAATAACCGCTCAGCACTCAGTATAATATCCAGTAGTAACCTCTCAGGACTCAGTATATCCACCAATATTAATCGCTGAGTACTCAGTATAGTCACCAGGAGTAACCGCTCAGCACTCAGTATAACCACAAGTAGTAACCTCTCAGCACTCATTATAACCACCAGCAGTAACCACTTAGCAGTCAGTATGACCGCCACAGGGAACCGCTCAACACTCATTACAATCCTAGTAGTAATCACTCAGCACTCAGTATAACCACCACAGGCAACCGGTCAACACTTAGTATAACCACCAGGGACAACCGCTCAGCACTTAGGAGAACCACCACAGGCAACCGCTCAGCACTCAGTATAACCACCACAGGCAACGGCTCAGCACTCAGTATTATCTCCCGTAATAATCGCTCAGGACTCAGTATGACCATGAAAGGCAACCGTTGAGTACTCAATATAATTTCCAGTAGTAACAACTCAGCACTCAGTATAACCACCATTAGTAACAGCCCAGCACTCTGTATAATCACCAGTAGTTACCGCTCAGCACTCAGTATCACCTCTAGTAGTAACCGCTCAGCACTCAGTATAACCACCAGTAGTAACCGCTCAGCACTCAGTATAACCACCAGTAGTAACCGCTCAGCACTCAGCATAACCACCAGTAGTAACCGCTCAGCACTCTGTGTAAAGACCAGCAGTAACCACTCGGCACTCAGTACGACCACCACAGGCAACCGCTCAGCACTGTTTATAGTCTCTAGTAGTAACCGCTCTGCACTCAGTATAACCACCACAGGCAATTGCTCAGTACTCAGTATAGCAACCACAGGCAGCCGCTCATCACTCAGTATGACCACCGCAGGCAACCGCTTAGCACTGTTATTCCAGTAGCAATCGCTCAGCATTCAATGTAAACACCAGCAGTAACCATTCAGCACTCAGTATGACCACCGCAGGCAACCGCTTAGCACTCAGTATGACCACCACAGGAAATCGCTCAGCACTCAGTATAATCTCCAGTAGTAACCACTCAACACTCAGTATACCCACAAGTAGTAACCGCTGAGCACTCAGTATAATCACCAGTAGGAACAGCTCAGCACTCAGCATAACCATCAATAGTAACCACTCAGCACTAAGTATAACCACAGGAAAGTAACCGCTCAGCACTCAGTGTGATCACCATAGGCAACCGCTTAGCACTCAGTATGATCTCCGGTAGTATCCGCTCAGCAAGCAATATAATCACCAGTAGCAATCACTCAGCACTCAGTATAGCCACCAGTAGTAACCGCTTAGCACTCAGTATAAAGACCAGCAGTAACCACTCAGCACTCAGTACGACCGCCACAGACAACCGCTCAACACTCATTATGATCTCTAGTAATAGCCATTCACCACTCAGTATAACCACCACAGGCAATTGCTCAGTACTCAGTATAACAGTCACAGGCAACCGCTCAGCACTCAGTATAACTACCACAGGCAACCGCTCAGCACTCAGTATTAATCTCAGTAGTAATCGCTCAGCACTCAATAGAAACACCAGAAGTAACCGCTCAGCACTCAGTATGACCACCGCAGGCAACCGCTTAGCACTCGGTATGACCACCACAGGAAACCGCTCAGCACTCAGTATAATCTCCAGTAGTAACCACTCAGCACTCAGTATACCCACCAGTAGTAACCGCTGAGCACTCAGTATAATCACCAGTAGGAAACGCTCAGCACTTAGTATAACCATCAACAGTAACCATTCAGCATTCAGTATAACCACAGGAAAGTAACATTTCAGCACTCAGTGTGATCACCATAGGCAACCGCTTTGTACTCAGTATGATCTCCGGTAGTAACCGCTCAGCAAGCAATATATTCACAGTAGAAACCACTCAGCACTCAGTATAACCTCCAGTAGTAACCACTCAGCATTCAATATAACCACCAGTCGTAACCACTCAGCATTCAGTATAACCACTAGTAGTAACTGGTCAGCTCTCAGTATAATCACCAGTAGTAACCGCTCAGCACTTAATATAACCACCAACAGTAACAACTTAGCACTCAATATGAACGCCACTGGCAACCGCTCAGCACTCAGTATAATCTCTAGTCTTAACCCCTCAGCATTCAGTATAACTATCAGTAGTAACTGTTCAGCACTCAGTATAACCACCATTAGTAACCGCTCCGGACTTGGCATAACCACAAGTAGTAACCACTCAGCACTAAGTATAATCACCAGTAGTAACCACTCATCAATCAGTATAACCATCAATAGTAACCGCTCAGGACTCAGTATCACCACCAGTAGTAACCGCTCAGCACTCAGTTTAACCACCAGAAGTAACCGCTCAGCACTCAGTATGCGCACCAGTAGCAACCACTCAGCACTCATTATAACCACCAATAGTAACTACTCATCACTCAGTATAACCACCAGTGGTAACCACTCAGCAGTCAGCATTTCCACCAGTAGTAACCATTCAGCACTCAGTATAGCCACCAGCAGCCAACGCTCAGCACTCAGTATGACCACCATAAGTAACCAGTCAGCACTCAGTATAATCTCCAGTAGCATCCACTCAGCACTCAATATAACCACCAGTAGTAAACACTCAGTATAATCTCCCACAGCAACCGCTCATCACTCATTATAACTACCAGTTGTAACCGCTCACCACTCGGTATAACCATCAGTAGTAACCGCTCATGATTCAGTTCAACGACAAGAAGTAACCGTTCATCACCTAGCATAATCACCAGTAGTAACCGATCAGTACTCAGTATAATCTGTAGTAACCGCTCAGCACTCGGTATACTCATCAGTACTAACCGCTCAGCATTCACAAAACCACCAGTAGTAACCGCTCAGCACTCAGCATAACCACCAGGAATAACCGCTCAGCACCAAGTATGACCACCACAGGCAACCGCTCAGTACTCAGTATAACCGCCAGTAGTAACCACTCAGCACTCGATATAACCACCAGTAGTAGCACTCAGCACTCAGTATAACCACCAATGGTAACCGATCAGCATTCAGAGTAATCTTCAGTAGTAACCGCTCAGCACTCAGTATAACCACCAGTAGTAACCACTCAGCACCCAGTATGGCCACCAGTAGTAAACGCTCAACACTCAGTATAACCACCAGTAGTAACTGCTCAGCACTCAATATATGCACCAACAGTAACCACTCAGCACTAGGTATGACCGCCACATGCAACTACTTAGCACTCAGTATAATTTTTAGTAGTAACTACTCAGTACTCAGTATAATCATCAATAGTAACCACTCAGCACTCAGTATAACCACCAGTAGTAACTGCTCAACACTCAGTATAACCACCAGTAGTAACCACTCAGCACTCAGTGTAATCTCCAGTAGTAACTGCCCAGCACTTAGTATAACCACCAGTAATAGCCTCTCAGCACTCAGTATAACCACCAGTAGTAACTACTCAGCACTCACTATAACCAACAGTAGTAACTACTTAGCACTCATTATAACCACCAGTAGTAAACTATCAGCACTCAGCATAACGACCAGTAATAACTGCTCAGCACTTAGTACAACCACCAGCAGTAACCAGTCAGCACTCAATATGTCCACCACAGGCAACCGCTCAGCACTCAGTATAATACCCAGTAGTAACCACTCAGCACTCAGTATTACCACCAATAGTAACCATTCAGCACTCAGTATGTCCACCAGTAGTAACCGCTCAGCACTCAATATAATCTCCTGTAGTAACCGCTCAGCACTCAGTATAACCACCAGTATTAACCGCTCATCACACATTGTAACCACCAACAGTAACCGTCAACACTCAATATGACCACCACACTCAACAGCTCAGCACTCAGTATAATCTCCAGTAGTAACCGCCCAGCACTTAATATAACCATCAGTAGTAACCACTCAGCACTCAGCATAATCACTAGTAGTAACCACTCAGCACTCAGTATAATCTCCTGTAGCAACGGCACAGCACCCATTATAACCAGCAGTAGGAACAACTCAGTACTCATTATAACCACCAGCAGTAACCGATCAGCACTCAGTATGACCGCCACATGCAACCACTCAGTACCCAGTATAATCTCCACTTATAACTGCCCAGCACTCAATATGACCACCGGTAGTAGCCACTGAGCACTCAGTATAACCATCAATAGTAACCGATCAGCACTCAGTATAACGACCAGTAGTAATCGCTCATCACTCAGTATAATCACCAGCAGTAACCGCTCAGCACTCAGTATGCCACCAATAGAAACCGCCCAGGACTCAGTATAACCACCAGTAGTAACCGCTCGACACAGTACAACCACCAGCAATAACCGCTTAGAACTCAGTGTGACCAACACAGGAAACCGCTCAGCACTGTACAATTTCTAGTAGTAACCGCTTAGCACTCAGTATAACCACCAATATTAACTGCTCAGCTCTCAGTAAACCACCAATAATAACCACTCAGCACTCAGTATAGCCACCATTATTAACCGCTCAGCACTCAGTATAATCTCCTGTAGTAATTCAGTACTCAGTATAAACACCAGTAGTAACCGCTCAGCACTCAATACAACCACCAGTAGTAACCGCTCAGCACTCAGTATAACCACCATCAGTAACCGCTCAGCACTAAATATGACCATCACAGGCAACCGCTCAGCACTCAGTATAATATCCAGTAGTATCCGCTCAGCACTCAGGTATAACCACCAGTAGTAACCACTCAGTACTCAGTATAACCACCAGTAGTAACCACTCAGCACTCAGTATATCCACCAATGGTAATCGATCAGCATTCAGAATAATCTTCAGTAGTAACCGCTCAGCACTCAGTATTACCACCAGTAGTAACCACTCAGCTCCCAGTATGACCACCATTAGTAAACGCTCAACACTCAGTATAACCACCGGTAGTAACCGCTCAGCACTCAATATAAACACCAGCAGCAGCCACTCAGCACTAATTAAGACCACCACAGGCAACTACTCAACACTCACTATAATCTTTAGTAGTAATTGCTCAGTACTCAGTATAACCATTAGTAGTAACCACTCATCACTCAGTATAACCACCAGAAGTAATTGCTCAGCACTCAGTATAACCACCAGTAGTAATCACTCACCACTCAGTATAATTTCCAGTAGTATCTGCTAAGCACTCAGTATAATCACCAGTAATAGCCGCTCAGCACTCAGTATAACCACCAGTAGTAATTGCTCAGCACTCATTATAACCACCAGTAGTAACTGCTCAGCACTCATTGTAACCACCAGTAGAAACGCTGAGTACTCAGCATAACGACCAGTAGTAACTGCTCAGCACTCAGTACAACCACCAGCAGTAACCAGTCAGCACTCAGTTTGTTCACCAAAGGCAACCGCTCAGCACTCAGTATAATATCAGTAGTAACCGCTCAGCATTCAGTACAACTACCAGCATTAACCATTCAGCACTCAGCATAATCACCAGTTGTAGCCGCTCAGCACTCAGTATAATCTCCTGTAGTAACCGCTCAGCATTCAATATACCCACCATTATTAACCGCGCATCACACATTGTAACCACCAGCAGTAACCGCTTAGCACTCATTATGACCACCAGACTCAGCCGCTCGGTACTCGGTTTAATCTCTAGTAGTAACCGCTCAGCACTCAGTATACTCTCTTGTAGTAACCGCTCAGCATCCATTATCACCAGCAGTAGTAACCACTCAGCACTCATTATAACCACCAGCACTAACCGATCAGCACTCAGTATGACCGTTACAGGCAACCACTCAGCACTCAGTATAATCTCTACTTATAACCGCTCAGTACTCAATATAACCACCAGTGGTAACCACTGAGCACTCAGCATAACCATCAGTAGTAACTGCTCAGCACTCTGTTAAGCACCAGTAGCAACCGCACATCACTCAGTATAATCACCAGT
>JAUUDY010564869.1:0-10313 GCA_032361765.1 Panulirus inflatus | reverse complement strand
GGGCTTGCTCCACCTTTGCCGCGGATCGGCCCGGTATTGCAGTACCTCCGGGATTGGTCCACTCCCTCCGGGGAGACATAAGATTTACATGTATTGAGAAAATAATAAAGTGGGAAATGAAAGTCCACCACATTAAGGTTCAATGTTCTTTTTTTTTTTTTTTTTATAAGATCACCGGACCTTTGCTTGGTCCGGCACGGGCCTTTCTTTGCCTGTTGGCGACCCGTTCCCTGGTTTTTATGCATGGTATGTTGGTGTGTGTGTGTGTTCAAGGTCTTCTGAGATGTAGGCAACTTCCTTTGGAGATGGTGCTGAGCGTGCTGTTTTCATCTGGGAGGTGGGTATTCACTTATGGTCCGGACCAAGTGTTGCATATGGTCCTTTCGTCTTTTGAAGTCTGTATCTGTGCATAAACTGTTTAACCCAAGTTCCTTCATTAGATTCCTTGTGTTAAGTCGAATATGTAATCTTAAATCTGTTTTCCTAACGTTTCATATGTTTCGCAAAGCGTCTTTAGGGTGTATATAGCATGAATTAGACGTGATTTACATAAAAACAAAGGGAAGCAAGGATGTTTGACGAAGAGATGTTCCCCGACCTTTAGAAGACTGCTTCATTAAAAGTAATGCTTCATCAAAAGGCCTCATTGAAAGTAAAGGACATTTACGTTCACTTGATAAAAATCCTATTAAGTATAATTTAAGTGGAAAAATTACTTGGATGCTATGACCCAGTAGAGTTTATTTAAGTGAAATTGCTGACACTGGCAAAAGAGGCAGCTTATAAAGAAAGCTTAGTTACTGAAAGCAAAATGAATAATAGATTTAAAGGGATAATTAGGAAGAAAAGACAGGAATGGGAGATAGAAAACACGCGAGGAATTTTATGCCAAGTGAATAGTATAAAGCATCAGAGATGTTTCGCAAAATACAAATGTAACCTATGGCAAAGCATCACCACAAGTAGATAATGTAAGAGACGTAGATTAGACCGTATAAGATGTCGTTAGCTGCCTTAACTGAACAGACCTTCGTCTCAAACCATCCAAACTGGGACACTCTCCCAGCTTGGATGGTTGTCCTTTGCAGTGGACGCACAACGACCGTTCTGCCGGGCAATTGTCCGCAGTGTGATGCTCGCCGGAACGTTTTGCACATCTGACCGATATAGTACAGGATTTTTCGGGATGACCATATGGCTGACACGTGAAACATCGCAGGGAGTTTGGGATTTAGGGTCGAACCTGACATCTCGCGTCTCCTACAGCATGTGTATCTGGTAATGTAGATTTTCCAAACGATAAGTTTATCAAAGGGGTCATGCCGTCGTTCGTATTTAACAAATTTGGTGATGAATCGGGAGGCGAGGGCATCCTTGTATTATATTTCCTTTTATAATGTCCTCCTTCGTCACATCCATGACGTCACGGCAGAAGATTACTCCCCTGCATGTATCCATGGACACAGGGATTGTGGCAACATCATAAGTGTGGAATTTCTTCAGCTTTAGAAGGTCCGCCACCTGATTGGTCTATTTGACCTTAACAAGAGCACCATCACTTGCCAAGTACATGACTATCTCAACCGCTCCCGCCCGACCATCAGTAACTTTCCTGATCAGGAACGGATTGAGGGAGGCCGAAGTCGTCGATCCAGTCGCATGGATCTGTACAAATAGCGTATTCCTATTCTTAATACACACGTTTCAGACGTGACCACCATTGGATATCACCCATGGGGGCTGTGGATGGCTTACGGATATATATCTATCTTGGGGTTATGGGTCCATAATCTCGGGTGGCGCACTACTCCAGACGATGGGGTGGGACAATATGATGGCTCTCTCCAAAAAAATGGTAGAGACAAACAACCTGGCCTGTAAGGTGTCTCAAAGGCTGGGCACCCGGACCGAGTTGGGTTCTCTTGCTGTCACCTCTAGTTGAGAGCAACAATCCTGGGTAAACTGTCGTATGGAATTGTTAGATTTACTGATAACGTCACAAACTTAAAAAAAAAAACGACAAAAAAACATGGCACCAATATTGGAGTTGCAGCTAGTGAACTAAGCTAACTAAACGTTATGACCAGCACTGACAGCGCTGAAACTCAACCGTTCTTTCTCTTGTATAAACATAAACATTGGTGAATCATGGTTATAGATATAAAACGAAGTATCAAATAATATTTTGCCAGAACTTTTGTAAAGTTTCAATATGTGAAACTGAGACATATAAAAGATAGTTTCCCCACACGCAAGCTTTACTATGGTCAACGTTTTCCTTTCTACGTTCGTGTTGTCAGGTATAACTTTTTAATATATTTACATAAGAATGTCTGACGTTATTTTTTTTATTTTAAAAGATCGTCGGACTTGGTTCGACACTGACTTCGCCTATTGGCGGCCGGTTCCATGGTTTTTATGACCCAACTGTGATAATTTCACATTAAAAACAAACGTTCGGATTTTGTCATGGTTTGTTCCTTAATAGACCTAATAATAACGTATACCATCCCTCTCTGACCATGGCGTTTGGTTGTGTGTGTGTATGTAATCCTGTGCGTGTTTAAAAATATGCCTCTTTTGTCTATGTTGAATTGTCATTTTGACATTTTTTTGTGATTATGGTGAATTATTTTGACATTTTTAGTGATTGTATTCACCATTTAGAAATTTTGAAAGATTTCCTAATTAGAATTAATGATCTAAATTTTAGAGACTCGTTAGGTACTAATTTTTTGTTACGAAGAGTAGCATTAAAAGAAATTTTGAGCTTGTATATCCTTACTAAATCCAGCTCAATGTGATGCAATTTGTCATTATTCTGGTATGCACATTTGGAAATATCCTGGTATGCCTTTACTTACTTGAACTTGAGACAGCGTGAAGTCATCAGTAGTCATAAGTTGTGTCAAGAAAATGGTATGATTGAGTATCGCTTCTCGGCCTTTTGGCTAAGATCAAAGTGTAGTATCTGTTCTTATCAGCTTAATATCTGATACGATCCCCATGTGGGATCCACGATATTAAACTGATTTTTGGATCATGGCGAAGTGCTAGGGGCTTGCTCCACCTTTGCCGCGGATCGGCCCGGTATTGCAGTACCTCCGGGATTGGTCCACTCCCTCCGGGGAGACGAAAACTTCCATCTGTTGAAAAAATGAATTGATTTTAATTAAAAGGTTTATAATTCACCAGATTAATGTTTACAGTTAAGTATGTGTATCCGTGCATAGACCGTGTAATCTAAGCCCCTCTTTAGCTATCCCTTGTAATATGAAGTCGAATATGTTAACTAAAGGCGATTTTCCTAATGTTTCATGTGTTTCGTAAAACCTCTTCAGGGTGTGAATATATTTAGCATGAATGAGACTGAAACTACCAAGGAAGGAAAGCGGTGAAACATGAGAATATGGAATTTTACCATAAGCTTTGGTAATAGAAACAGAAGGGAAGAAGTGGTTATATAACGAATAGAGATGTTCCCTGACCTTCATCACTGAAGAAATTGGTGACAATACATCTAACACTGGTGCAAGGCTTAATGCATGTGAGGGTGTGAGGACTGATTCATATGATATAAAGCATCAAACGGATACATCCACACACATCTGTAGAGTAAAAGGCCTCGTAATAGTATTCTAAATCATGACTATTTACATTCCAATCCTACAATAAAATTTTCTTGAATTTAGATATCAGACTATTTTTAAGATGGTTGGACCTCTGCTTGGCCCGTTCCCTGGTTTTGATGCATGGTCTGAGATGCTACAGTGGGGGTTTTGATGCATGGTCTGAGATGTTACAGTGGGGGTTTTGATGCATGATCTGAGATGCTATAGTGGGGGTTTTGATGCATGGTCTGAGATGCTACAGTGGGGGTTTAAGTTTTCACCAGATAAGTGTGCCACGGTTGTTTTACCCCCGAAAAGAATACACTCCCAAATCTTTGCAGCTAAAATTAGACAACCACCCGATTCCCATTTGCAATAACTTTAGGTTTCTTGGTATAGACTTTGACAGATTCAATTGGAAAAGGCATTTTATTTGATGAAATGTAAAAAAATAACTTTTAGGGGTTCATTTTGGGGAGCAAAGAGGAAATCTTTATTAATGTTCTGCAAGGTCCTTATTGGAAATAAACTAGAGTATGGTTCCCAGGTGTATAGGAAGGAAGTAGTGATGAATTAACGTTAGTGTGGTATTCCGATGGCCAGAAGAAATCCTGCTGCCTGTCGTCTCGCATTAATACGAACAGTTGGTCGACAAAAGCGTCAGGCTCCTGGATCTCGGAATACACTGCCCAAGGGAGAATTCTGATCTGAAAATGCAAGAGTTGAACACTTGTTAGAATACTTCCTTGGGAGATGTCCAGAATAAAAAGATTAAGACCAACTGGCTCCCGGTGAGGAAAAGGAACGCGCCATAGTGAGGTACACCAGCGATTTCCTAAGGTCACTTATCATATATCCACTGGTGCACAGATGCCACCAAGACTGGGGAATGTGTGGGGTCGAACGAATGTTATCTTAGGTACAGGCTGCCAGACTCCTACATCTGTTTCCTGTGCGGATTTATTTTGCATTGATAAAGCCATACATTATATAATTTTATTAAGTAAATTTTACCTGGTCGTTATTAGCTCATAAAGCTATAGATAGACTCGTGTAACAAAGATATCTTGATTTAGCTAGCCGGTCTGGCTGTTCATTGCTGGAATGTTGCGATGACCAGGCACCCGAGTATTTCCTCCAGATCTGGGGTCCTGCCTTGGGAAAGAAATCAATATTTCTTTGGCTAAAGTCGGTGGACCAGCCTGACCACCACCACCACAAAAAAAAAAAATAGAAAAAATACTAGCCGGAAGTAGCGGACTGGACGACCTCGTAAAGATGGAATAGAGTGGAGGAAGTCCTGCTCGACCGTCAGTCACAACTGCACATAAGGCACCCACCTGTAATCATAAAGCACCAGGATGTCAAACATGTCGTAGAAATGTAATAAAAGACCACGTACTCTTCCAATGCAACATATATAAGAAAGGAAAAGTGTAGTGCATTATTTTAAGAAAGGGAAGATAGAGATCATGTTCAATCCCTTGGTGATATCGGTGCAATTAACAAATTATCTTTCTCAAGGAAACTTAAGTAAGGTGGTTCGTCGGTTCACGTCTGTGCCGGGGCTGACTTCAGGGGTGTGGCTGCTGCTGCTGCTTTGGGCTGGTTATTTGGTGGGCGGATGTATTTACCCATTATGCTGCTGGCCTGGGGAAGGGGTGGTATGGTGCTGGTTCTGTTGTGTCGAGCTGACGGATTGCCGATGTTAATATTACATAACGTATGCCTTGCTGCATCCCGAGGTGAAGGCTTAGCCTTTCGTAGATCATCTGGCAGCTGCACCAATGGATGTTGTGCCGACTGGAAGGTGTCTGCTGCCACGTTATCACGGTACCCACCTACCAACTCATTATTCCAGTGTATACATTTTGTCATCTATTCTATCGTCTATATTATTTTTGTCAATAGGTTTTAGATGGTACTTGTGGGGTCATTATGTAGGGACTTGATAGTCAAAAATCAAAAAGGGTTGTAGGCCTAATGACCTTCCTCATAGGTCGCTGGCCGTTAAATCCAACAAACGTTGTTTCTGAGATAAATATATAAAGTCGGTGTGTAATAATTTTCTTAGTTGCATAATTTACAAGGTATGCCAGTGACTCTTGCAAGAAACTTCCAGCAATATTTAACCTAATCTGATTCTTATTATTACAGTATCTACTTTAGATGTTTCTGGTCCACATATCTCCCACAAACTGGCTGGTATGGTACACTTTGTAGGTATTTCTGCAGGTCACTCTTAGACTTCGTGCGCCCTACACTCACTAGAAGAGGTTGCCTGCGTCTCAGAAGACCTTGAAGAGTCACACAAGACACCGACATACCATCCATAAAACCAGGGAAGGGGCCGCCAACAAGCAAAGGCCCGTGTCGGACCAAGCAAAGGAAAAAAGGCCTGGATGTGGGGTGGTTTTTGTTTGGAGCCGATTCTGTTAT
This sequence comes from Panulirus inflatus, assembly GCA_032361765.1. NCBI lineage: Eukaryota > Metazoa > Arthropoda > Malacostraca > Decapoda > Palinuridae > Panulirus > Panulirus inflatus. The sequence goes on along the minus strand of JAUUDY010564869.1, from coordinate 4,263 downwards.
GGTGTCCAGCTGACGAATTGCAGTGTTATTATTATATAACTCGTGTGTGTACTAAATGCCATGGTGAAGGGATATCTGGCAGCTGCGCCGGTGGCTACTGTGCTTGGGTGGCGTTTGCTGCCACATTGGCACAGTACGCACTTAACAACTTTATATTCCAGTGTCTATATTTTGTCTCCTGTTGTATCATCTATATTTTATTATTTTTTCCCAATAGGTATAGATAGTACTTATAGGATGTATCTATATTATTTTCCCCAATATGTTTAGATAGTACTTGCAGGATGATATTAGGACTTTATACAGTCAAAAATCAAAAAGGGTTGCAGGCCTAATGATCTTCCTCTTAGATCGCTAGCCATTAAACCCAACAAACTTTTGTTTTGGGATAAATGCATACATAAAAATTCATTGTATATATATTGTATATATTTTTTTTTCCATGGTTTACAACGTATGCCATTATCTGTTACACCAAACTTCCAGCAATTCTTGTAATTTAATCAGATCCTCATTATTGCTGTATCTATTATTTAAAGTAGATACTCTGCCATAGGCTGGTCGACATATCCCCAACTCCTTTAGACTGACTGGTCTGGTACATTTTATAGGTACTAATGCAGGTTAAACTTCCCCATGTGTGTCCCATGGTGTTTCTCATGGTAATCCTGATCTTCAGAATATTCCCTAACTACACGACCTCTTGTGCCACGTGAATTTGCTGGCAACTCGGAACTCATAAAACCTCTTAATTGTAATGGTTATATATTCATACCAACTTCCTATAATGCCACTGTATCAATACTGTTATCAAATACATAATAATGTATGTCTGTTGACCATTTTTTTGCCAACGGTTAACGTTGCAAGATATGGAGATGACGGAGAAACACCAGGTTTGAAACGAGTCTTTATTCTAGACTTCTCGACACAAGGTCTTCATGTAGAATAATACGAGGGAGAAACACAAGTTCATATAACACCCTTCGGTCATCATTTCAGTTTGCTTCTTGTTCTCACATTCCTCGCCGACCATTCACGTATTAGAACATGGTCTGGTATTTCCGCCCAGTTGACAAAGCCCGACCTCGTCTTCGTGGAATCTTCCACTTATCTATGTGCCGCTTCCAGAGCCTTCCTTGCCCTCCTCTCTAGCGCACGATACACCACCAATGCTCCGTCTCACTTAGGTAGTAGATGTACCTTCTCATCTATGTGTACCACGAGAGCATTAGACGTTCTATGCTTCCTTAAGGGTACAGTTACACCAAAGCCGCAACCAGACATTATCTGACAAAGAATTTCTGGCGTCAGACAATGTGCGACGCCCGAGATGCGGCGGAAATAATCCACCAGAAAAAGCCTCGTCACCGCACACCGTAATGCGGCGGTGACGATGTTAGACCAGCACTGAAGGTGGGAAGATGGTGATGTCGGAGAAAACTAGGAAGCTGGTATTACTTTCGCTGTACATCAAGACACGAGAACAGAGGCATACAATTACGTAAACACGGTGCATCCCATGGAATGGAAAATATCACCACCACCTGCTCCAACAAGTAGGAAGTGTTGGGAGTACGAGCGAATGAAGAAGCCCCAGACTTTTCAGCATCTGTTTGTGCGGCAAACACCTACACAGGAACATTTAACTACAGGGAAGAAGTTTCTACAGAAGAACGACTGGTCGTCAACCTTAAGGTAAGATGATTAATTAAGCATGAAATGTCAAGCATGATGTAATTTGTGGCATGGATGATGGTTATAATTGCTGGTACTCTTTATTCATGTGTACATTTTTGCTTAAGAGAATGAATTCACAAGACGTGCAGGTCAGTCAGGATCAACATTTGAGATTTCAGTGATATCCAGCCTTTCACCGCCAAGAATGTGATGTGTGGGTACTGGGGATATGTTGTGTAGGTTTATCTTTTATGGCTAAGTACGTGATCTGTGGGGACTGAGGGTGTGCCGGTATGTTATGTAGGTTACCTTTCATGGCCAAGTGTGTACGTGATCTATGGGTACTGAGGGTATGTTGTGTAGGTGTATCATTGAGAAGGAAGGTGTTGAGAGGATTTTGTACTTCACACCTAAACTTAAGCTTCTTTACTACTTCCAGTTGCCGATCCACGGGTTTTAGACTTCTGAGGAAATGATCATCAAATTTATCATTTTCCGTTTGTGCTGCTAGAACTGTATCGTCGGATGGGGACACTTCCTTACTTGCCTGCCTGTTGGACCCTCGGCCTTGAGTAGTCAGCAGAGTTTTTTTGCTACCTCTCGGTTCATATGACTGGAGTGAATGATCATATCTTGTACATGTTCCCTGGTACGTACTGGTTCCTGTTGTACAATTGTCTTTATTCATCACAGGTTTTTCATACCTGGATTTATCTCTTATTTCCTACAGACACGACGGTCCTGCACACATGTGTGTTCGTGTGAAGAGAGTGCTGCTGATGAAGACTGATGAAGACTTTACGTTCGTCAACCTGTGGCAACATAAATAGCAAGATGCCACACAGGGGACACTTTCGCGTTTTTGTTGCTGCTTGTCCAGGCCTTCACAAGTATGTATTGCTTCATGATATAGTCCCGTAGATATCCCCACCTCTTACCTTACCCGTTCTACCACAAATAGAAATAAATGGAATATTACATTGGGCACATGCACATGTTGAGAGATTAATAAATTGCATTTGGTTAAACTATTCAGGTGGAGGTGGTTTGAAATATATTACATGCTCTCGTCACACACATGCTAAGTTGAAGTGTATATATTATACACGGAACAAATACACGTGCATGTGATATTGTAAACTGTACCCTAATGATTCATCTCTATTCGGCAGGTTCATTGCGGCAGGCGTCTCGCTTAAGACATTGGCTTACAAATCATGTTTTGGACAATCAGATGTGTACAGCATCGTAAAAGAAACGCACAATCATCTGGAGGACCCTGCAGCCTGAAGAGCTCCCTTTCCCGGATGCCAAGATTTGGAAAAGGAATGCAGACGACTTCTTCAATCACTGGGATTTCCCTCGTTGTACAGGAGCCACAGATGGGAAGCACGTACAGTTGACCCAACCCTATATCACCGGAAATTTTACACTAGTATGTCAAACATGTCTAAGAAACCTAACACTCGACCATGCAATAAATATAAGGGAAAGAAAATTGTGTATTATTTGAGGGGAAAATAAACTTCCATTTTTTGGACCATTGCAGTTCACCGAGCATTGATGGTTCGTCGTTGAAAATATTCCTCTTCAGTTGGGCCACCAAGATTTGAACAGAATTTATGCTGACCATACTCTGAAAAAATACATGTAGTATTATCCAACTTTGTTGCTAGTTTTTGAATGATTGTTTCCTTTAACTGTTCTTCCTCTATCTCTCCCATTAACATTACCTGGGTAAGTCTCTGAATGAGAAAAGGTTTTACCTTTGCTTGTTCAATAACGTTTGGCCAGAAGTTCTGGAGTTTAGCGTGTAAAAATATGTGAAATTCGGACAACAGATAGGTATACGAGTCTCCCCCGTGCACTAGATATACTGTGGTCAACGTTTTCTTTCATACTCTTGTTGACAACAATTACTTCATGCTTCAAGTTATTTGTTACACACACATGCAATCTGTTCAAAGGAATAACAAAAGCGGCTTTTATGATTTGTACTTCATTTAACCAAATTAGTTCCCACACGCTGTTCGTTACTTATGATTATGGTGTATACATAGGTTTTGTGTGCGTGTGTGTGTGTGTGTGTGAAAGGGGGGCAGACTAAACAATAATAAATTATCTTTATCAATAACATGGTGAATACACTTCGTTCTCGATTCAAATTTCGTTAGACTATAGCAGAGCCGGATTATATAAAATGGTCATAAAAGAATAGAAATAAATATCCAATAAGGAATATAACTTATTGGATATTTATTTCTATTCTATGAACATTCGCCCTAAACTAGATTTGGATAGCTCTTATATCCTTATTATACTAGACCTAGCTTAATATAGGATGTAATAGTTTTCGCTTTTCTTGATTGCATATGTTCTTGTACCTTAGAAGTATATTTATATGCGTATATTGACGAAGTAAAAGCATATGCCTTTCTTTACCTAAAGTCAAAGTTGCTTAAAGTCATCAGTAGACATGAGCTGGGTCCCGTGAATGGCTTTGTCAAGTATCGCTTCTCGGCCTTTTGGCTAAGATCAAAGTGTAGTATCTGTTCTTATCAGCTTAATATCTGATACGATCCC
>JAUUDY010564760.1:0-10315 GCA_032361765.1 Panulirus inflatus | reverse complement strand
CTCAGTGGCAAGTTCAGAGGTGTTTACAGAGTGGAAGACACCATATCCTTATTATCATCGAGACAGGATGCGGGTGAGGTCTTGGATAACATTGAAACAGATAGAAAAGATGACTAGGCTGATACAGGGGTCGAGTAGGCTTCTGAAGGGCCTTCACCTATGTAAAGTTAATAGTTCTGATGATGTTTCTCCATGTGTGCTGCAGAGACGTTAAGTACACATGACAGGCTGCATGAAATATCATCCAATACATCGCTGGAGGAGGGTAGAGTGCCAAGAGAATGGATTTTCAGAAAGTTGAGCAAATTGCACGTAACTACACCAGTTTCTCTGACTTTTGGGCTGCAACACATTGGGAAAGATAACCGTTTGCTGGCACATACTTGAATCATATCGAAGCAAGTGGATGATAGATGGAAATGTTTAGCAAATTACTTCAGATTATATTCGGCCAAAACTGGAACATAGTTTTCTAACTTTGGTCAACACACTTAAAAGAACCATAAGGAAATAATAGAGAAGGTCCACAGGAGGACAACACAGGTCGTACCAGAATTTAAAAAAGCTGACCTAAAATAAGAGGCTATAAATTTGCCCATTATGAAAGAGTGTAGACTAAAGGGTGACTTGATCACACCAATCGGTTTTCTTTATCCAGTTTGACGAAGTCAACAGCAAACGATACTAAGAGAAAATAGCCAGAGGTCATAACAAGAAAGGATGTAAAGAAGCACTCCTGTTATTCCAGAATAGTGAATGAACGGAATATTAAAGTTTAAAAAAACTATGATAGTATACTTATGAGATGGGTCCCCATGAGTGCAAAATCTTCCTTCTCGCACTTGATATACAGTAGGTAATTACACACAAACACACTACTACTACTAATATAATGCTTTACTGTTCACGTGAATTACATATGTCTTGTGCAGATATATCACATTCATATACTTGAACATTTACTACATACCTGAACATATAAAAAATATCACCAGAACAAGAAGATAGACAATGATCGAGCCTCCTGTTCACTTCGTGAGTATCTCCAACGAAGCTTACATAAAGAGAAAATAAAAGCTTTGACTGCCACAGCTGAGCGTCGGGTGTTGAGTCGCCACTCACCAGTTGTTGAAGAAGGGCGCCAGTTGGCTGCGTTTCGGGAAGGCAAATGCCAACGGGGCTGACCTGATGATGTCCTTCGCGATGTAGTAATAACACTTGCCCGTCCTGCCGTAGTCGTCATGCATGATCTACAGGTAACAGGAAACAAGACAGGGTAGAAAGGTTTATTCTGAACCGCCCGTGGTCTGTACTCTTGATTTCATTTACTCTTTATACCTTTTTGGTGAGGTATTAGATAGGCTTTCTCCTCATTCTTGACTTACTAGGCGATCATCTATGTTGACCTTACAGGATCTTTTACCGTTCACAAATGTGTTAAACCAACAACTGACCAGCATTTTTTCAGCCACACTCAACCCATTTCATAGCACTGGATTTTTGTGTACAGTGGGTCATATTTTATATCCTCGTCTCAGGACCGAATGTCAGTTTGGCCTTGTTGTAGTGTGTCTTTCTTGACAGGTTGTCAGTATCCATGATCTCTGAAAAAATAATTTTCACCGATCTGGATATTCTTAATAAACCTCCTTAATATACTGCTCACCCTAATCAATATACTCCCATACTTATCAGCATACTCACCATACTGATTAATACACCTACCATACTGATCAATATGTACTCCCCCACCTGATCAGTATACCCACCATCCTGATCAGTATACTCCCCCATCCTGATCAGTATACTCCCCTTCCTCATCAGTATACCCACAATCCTGATTAATACACCTACCATCCTGATCAACATTCTCCCCATGTTGATCATTGTACTCACCATCCTGATCAATATACTCTGCCATCCTGATTAATACACCTACCATCCTCTTCCTCAATTCTCTCAGATTCTTCAGTATCAAAAAAGAAATCTCTTATCCACCTTGTCAATACTCTCAGAATCCTCAATATTCTAACTCACAATACACAGAATCTTCTTAAATATTCTTCAATACTTTCACCTCCTTAAATACCCCCACCATCATTGTTATCTCCCCCTCACCCTCCTTACCTTCCTCATGGAGAAGTTGTCAGCGAACACAGCTAGCTCCCCTTTTTTGATCCTGAGTTTGGCATCCCACGAACTCAGCACGTAGCTGGCGCCCTCGAAGATCTTCCGATACACGCCTGACTCAGCGTCCTGCGCGGGGTGAGGACGGGACCTCGCGTTGAGAACTGGTCCGTTTGTGGCACCGTAACTGTTTACCTTAGTTCCGTTAGTTGTCTACCTAACAGCTATATGGTCTGTTTGTAGCACCGTTGTCAGTAATAGTTCCGTTAGCTGTTTACCTAGTAGCTATATGGTTTGTTTGTAGCACCGTTGTTAGTTATAGTTCCGTTAGCTGTTTACCTAGTAGCTATATGGTGTGTTTGTAGCACCGTTGTCAGTTATAGTTCCGTTAGCTGTTTACCTAGTAGCTATATGGTCTGTTTGTAGCACCGTTGTCAGTTATAGTTCCGTTAGTCGTCTACCTAACAGATATATGGTCTGTTTGTAGCACCGTTGTCAATTATAGTTCTGTTAGCTGTTTGCCTAGTAGCTATATGGTGTGTTTGTGGTACCGTTGCTGGTCTGCGTTGTCAGTCGTTGTTCACTTCTTCAACATTGAAAGAAAAATATCTGTCATTAATCATTTATTTTTTGTGTGTTAGTTTTGATTGTTTTTTTAAACAATCTAAACTTAATGGTAGTGGGTTCAGACGGCTTCCATGACTTGCGTATCGAGTATCTGCGTTGGTTTTGAACCAGTTCCTGTAAGAAAGTTTTGTGTAGTGATGTTAGCTTCTCCTCTGTAGCTTGTGTTGGTCTAGTTGCTTTGGTGCAGTGCAGCAGTTCTTAATCGCTCCATTTATCTGTCTGCTTTTGTGTGGGTGTAGATTAGAGACAACAAGTCATACCTAACGCTGTAACTGTTATCATAAGGTATAGATAATGCAAATATCCACTTGATATTGTCACACAGCAAAGAAGTACACACACACACACACACAGGGTACCTGACATAGGCTAGTGTGTGTGTGTGTGTGTGTGTGTGTGTGTGTGTGTGTGTGTGTGTGTGTGTGTGAGCATGTGCGTGAGCACACATACTTATGAGTAAAGACATGGTATGAGACGGGGCAACACACGAATGTAAAGCTCTCTCATCGTTGCACACATATAGTAATCACACCAACCAACGCTTCAGTCTCACGAGACCAAAAGCTAGCCATAAGGCTGAATACATCAGCTTGAAGGAGAATCCTTCATGTACGTGTTGTTAGTACAGTTGTACAAAGGAAGCGCCCACTCCCCCACACGACAAGAGCACGGAAGGTGTAAGAACACATTGGTTAACCCGGGGAGCTATGTATAGCAGGAGGTAGAGTTATGAATGTGGAAATAAAGTGGGGGAAAAAAAAGTCGCATTTATCAACACTGTGAATAAATAGAATCTGACATTACTGCAGTGTGTGACGAGGTTGTGACTGTACGGAAATAGGAAATCATGTGGCCCTTCAGAACATGGTGGAACGTATGCACTCTCTTCTGGTGCTACACTCCCGTCCGTCCACAGTTCCTATCAGTAGAATTCTGTGGGGCTCCATCACTCACTCTCTCCCGCAGAAGCCGCTACGAGGGAGCAGTGTCTGTTCTTGGCTTGCGTCATGTGTTGCGCTGTTCACCAACTACAAACATATGTGTTACACCTGTTTCGGGCGAGCATCGACTGTCTGTTCTTAGGAAGTGTCGTCTATATTCATTTCACACAATTATTTCGCGACTGTATCATTTGTTTCTGAACATACTGGACTTATTGTAGTTCTGAACCACTTTTATTTAAGTTACCCTCTTCCTAACTCGTTTTTATTCTTAAGAGAAGCTACATCATTCGTACCTTTCAAGTATAGAGAATATAACAACAATCTTTACCGCGAACACTTGCTGCAAGAGTGTCCCGACTTCGATGGCCCAGGGGATCCTGCCGTAGTGGACCAAGTCCTCCAGCGAGTTCACGGGCACGGTGACCAGCGGCACTGTGAGCAAGGAGGTCAGGACGCCCTGGTAGGCTGAGCCGAGGATGAAGGCCGCTACTAACCACGTCCCCACGAACACCCGTCCCGCCGCCTCCCGTGGGAGAACCTTGATGGCTGCCGGAGATATGAAACACCAGTAACTCAGGAGAGCGTTTGTGAAGAGACTTCGTTCCAGGAACCGCTAGACTCGTCCAGATCGGCCGATAAGCTGAGGGAATAATGTACGATAAATCCACCATAATACTCCCACTTATCTCCCATCAGATTTTATGGCAGTATGTCAGCAATTGTCTACTTCAGCCTCACTGATCTACAGAGGAAAATCTAAAAATACGTGATCTGACAAGTTTTCCATATCTTAAAAAGCGCTACAGTTGTGCTCCTGTTTACGTAAGAATGTAGGGTCATTAAAACGATAATAATGAACCTTAATTCAATCTGATTGAAGTGTAGAGGCGGTGGCTATGAGCTTACCATTCCTGAACCTCTGTTATAAGTTTCGGACATATGGGGTGTGGACATATATGTCTGTACGCTATAAAATATAATTAAGCTTGCGGGGAAACGAGTCTTAATTATAAGGTAACCACAGACATGACTACATGACATTTACTTTAGCCTCGCTCCTGGAGGAGGAAACCTTACCTTCGTTCACGATGGTCCTTATAATCCACGAGGAACGGAACGGACGCGACTTGCCCAGGTGACGTTCATCCCGCGAGCCTACCTCGTCGTCACCACCATGTGTCTCGGAGAACCCCTTGGAGGCGAGCCAGTTCAGGACACTGCCCAGGGCTGTAGTCAGTAGAGTCATACCCGCCAGCACCACCCACACCTGCCGGGTCAAACTGGCTCTCATGAAGGATAAGAAGGAGCCATAACACACTAACTAGGCTATGTTGTTGATCAAATAGGCGGCAGCAGCTCTTCATGTAGGAGTAGATCAGTACACCATCTCAAAATCTGACCTAAAGAAAAAAAAGGAATAATCAGGTGATGCGCTTCATAGAGTATTGATCTTTAATCATCGACTGCTTACACCTCCAGGTACATAGGAGAAAACAAAACTTTGTAATTAATGACAAAATTTTTCGTTTCTTTGCCGTCGACGTAGCCTGAGATTGGAAAAGCCTCTCGCTATTATTCATACTCGCTGCAAATTACACGCAGATCATTTAATTATTGAGTTATAAAATATTATGAAGTTGAAATCACGTGGTTTCACTTTATTTCCTGAGAAGGGAACTGAAGGGCAGAATTTCCAATTGGCAAAATAGGAAAAACGTTAAAAATGTAAGTAGATTACGGATAAAAAAAAAGAATACAGAATTTAAAACAGGGATGCAGTTGACAGGAAAATACAAGGACCAAAGAACTTAACGTTCCCGGCAATTACTCTGGAAAAAAATTGACCCCTGTGGAAACCAATATTTCACCCGCTGATCACAAAGGCACAAGATGTTGCGCATCGTCCACAAGTGCCATCGTGGAGGTACGGACAGACGGACGGAGGGACTGGCTAGCGTACACACACACTGATTTTGGTGCGCTACCCCGTCTCTCCTACTGTTACATTCGCCGCGCTCTTTGTCCTCTGCCTCCCTCATTGTTCCAGAGTAATAAAAGCATCTGAGGATGTAGAAAAATATTCAGATATATAAGCTTTTTTTTCAAGACCTCTGAACTTAGCTAACTGTTGGGGGTCATGACGTGCCTCACCTGCCATGCGAAGGGCTTCAGGAAGCCTGCCAGGTCACCCGTCAGCCTCGGACGAGGGAGGAAAATGCCCCACGACTCCACGTACAGGGACGTCGAGAACTCCGCCGCCTGGGACCTCTTGTAGGTGACAGCGAAGGGGCCGAGTGCTACGTCTACCTCCTGCCGAAGAGACGACCCTGACGGTGTGCGTGTCGAAGTGTCTTTGTGCTTTCAAATGTATGGCTGTGTTTCTCAATACTTTTATGTATAGTTGTGTTTCTATCATGTCGGTGCATTCATTATTGCATACACACATACAGATATCATTACAAAGGCGGAAAACCTTTCGTGTTAACTGAACTTCCTTTCTCATATGAATATGATGAACTACTTGAGTGCGGCAGTTCTATAGCAAAAGGAGCCTATCATCACAAGAGGTGTACCCATGTAAGACTCCATGAAGGGGAAAGTTCTCGTCTTTGTTTACACACGGCGGCCCATACTCTCTCTAGACCTTTGTATGATTTACGATGCTTAGCCTTGTATCCTAATGATCCGCTTGGTGGCCTTGTACTGGGGTTAGCTTCAAGGTGGCTCTGTGTCTGATCCCTGAATGTCTCTATACTGAACGAGACCTCATGGTGGCCCTAATCTATGCCTGTTTGGTTAGGGAGCCTGATACTCCGCAAAGCATCTTGTGGCAGCTACGCTATGCGTTTCCCGTGACCCTACACAATGCCTGACCTGCTGTATGACCCTACAGTATGCTTGTGTGACCCTACACTGTGCAAGATCTGCATCGGGACTCACCTTCCTCTCACACATGCCGATCATGCCGGTGAACGAGCCGTTGGGCAGTTCCCTCCCCCACTCCATGTCGTCCGGCTTCACCAGCGTGTAGCTGAGAGACGAGCGGGAGGAACTTATCTTATAACCATGACTGAAGAAACGATTATGTGGGAGACAGGAGTAACAGGGAAAGTATCGTAATAGAAGACCTGTTGGTTTAAGACAAATTCATCATCTGCTGGAAGACAGGAATACATGGGCGTACTTGGGAAAGCCAGGTAACAGAAGAGCTGTTGGACTAAGACCAGGTTATTATAGGAGGACAGTAACAGCATCTTAAATTCCTAATCTATATATGTGGATACGGTAGTCGTCAGTTTTATAGCTATTTTTGTTGTAGTTAAGGTGTGAAGCTACTTTGAAAAAAAAATTATAGCAGGATACTCAAGTCTCGGTCATACTGGCACAGTGTTTAAGATCAGAAAAAACAAATAGAAAAAAAATGCCAACATTGCATTTATTTTGTTTCACGTGCCATTGAATCTGTGCATATTCTTTGCGTCACACAGTTACGTTTAATATGAATCTGTGATATCTTAGGGAATATCGTCAGTCGTTCTTCATATATGACAAATGAGGGATTATATATTGTCAGCCATTCTTCTACGTACACATAAATTGCTGGATGGCAAAGATGTCAGCAGATCCTCAAGGGAGGTGAGAATTAACATGCATTTCAGCTTTAAGAAAGGTGTCCTTCTACATCCCCAGCAGGAGCAACACAAACGTATCTCGAAGACTTCGCTTCATAAAATTCATCGATATGTCCTTAACAATTTGTATTTTCCTACGTTGCATGACCGATGACGTAAGAATTCTTCACTGTAGATTTTAAAGAACATTATAAGATAATATCCTGTCTTCTGGTTGTGTAATTCTGTTAGGCAATTTATGTTTACACAAGGTTGTTTCACTCTGTATAGATACCACAATTGTATCTCCTTTTTGAATCTTCGTTTACTCTCAGATTCTTTATTACAGTTTTTAAAAAGCCGATTCTTTAACTCCTAACAAATCTATTTTCGATGTTTCAGCACACATTTCAAAGATTAGAGACAACTTTTATGCAGACAATTGAGTTTTTTGTCTTTTAATTTTCTGGATTTATCATTAATTCTCTGGATTTATAAGTGATCTGCTGGTTGTATCGAGTCCAACCTATGAAACCTCGTCGCTCTTTTTCTGTGGTATTGTAGAAAATCAACAGGATATTGATGTTAATAGTTATCACTAGTAATTACTGGAAGAGTAATTAGACTCGTAAAAATATGTTAATTACATATGGTGTAATGATTCCGTTGTTCTCCCTTTTGGTAAGATAGCATCGTAATTCTCCGTATGGACATATACATACGTAGTTTTGTTGTCTGAAGATCTTAACAGGGACAGGATCTAGCGATTATTATATCATATCATTATATTCATCACAAATCAGTTAAAAAAAAAAGATAAAGAATATCGCAAACTTACGTAAAGTTGAGTTTGTTAGCGATGATGTCGAGGAATGTGACGGCGATGCCGAAGGCGCTGAAGGAACCGTTAGGATTGTTGTGTAGGTCGACCCAGGGCACCCATAGCCCAGTGGCCACCCTTAGGTGCCTCCCGCTCAGCGCCATTCTCCTGCAGGGAAGGTGAAGGAACATCACTAAACATGTCATGGCCTAATCAGGTAAGTGGGTCTCGGGATGGTAACTCAGGTTATGCTGACGATCGCATAATTTTGTCAAAACTTGTGTTAAAACCCTAACGTTATTCACTATCAGATTTAAGGCGGCACCCGTCTCTAAATCGTTTGCTTACGTAACAAGGCCTTGTAGGATATTATTCATTACTAAATTATCAGATTTAAAGCGGCACCCGTCTCTAAATCGTTTGCTCAAGTAAGAAGGCCTTGTAGGATATTATTCATTACTAAATTATCAGATTTAAAGCGGCACCCGTCTCTAAATCGTCAACTCAGGTTACAGAGCCTAGTCAATAGGCTATACGCCCACAATGATCGGCGAAGCGAGTGTAGTCTTTTCGACTTATTTACAATGACTAACCTTAAGGTATGTGAGGAAGGCTACTGTACAAGCTTCTTTGATCTAAAAACAAACTTTTACATAAAAACTACGTTAGTTTTGACGACATAAAGGGGGACTATAGTGAGTCAATGTAGAAATTTTCTATGTATTGCATCAACAAGTCTTTATCACCCTACCAGCGAGTCTTTGGCCTCTTCCTTACAGGCTTTGGTCCTGCTTACTGGTCCCGTGTCCCAAGGGAGACTGAAGCCGTATGCAGCCTTTTCTCGTATAGTAATCCTCACAGCCTATGTGTCTGACGCATAAGAACCTCGTCAGCGTCGGTGTGAAACGGCGCATTCGCGGAAGTATCAGCGTGTTAGTCTTCTCAAAAATCCAGATTAAGGTTAAAGCATTTTCTTTTTTTGTCAGCGTTTGTTATTTGAAATACCAGCATGAGATATTCAAGGGCTTTGTTGTTGTTCAGACTGCAGACGATGACAACACTCTCTCACGGTATTTAGGACCCAGGTGTGTGTGTGTGTTGTGTGTGTGTGTGTGTGTGGCAAAGCAACTGGATGGTGGCTAATTGACGAGTCAAGGCTGAGGACCACCCCAGGGCGTGGACTTCGACGCAGCATTAGATAATCAAAAGATAATGCAAGAAGCGTCAGCACATACGTTACGAATAACATCCTGAGGATTGATTCTTTGATACTAAGAACTCGCGGAGATGCGACCAATTACCAACGTGCGTTTGTGGAAATACAGTGTATACGTAAATCATCCGAAGCTATGGTATTAGACGAATGTGTCTGTTGATGACTTGACAGGTCATGTTAGGTTATGGGTTACCCTATATCGCCTGAGGAAGGTCGACCAGAGAGTAGCAGTCTGTGGTGGGTGGCTTGCTCTGTATCGCCCGTCGAACGACGCTCATGGCCAGTGGTCTGTGGTAGGAGACAGATTGTCTGTTGCTCTTCTAAATTATTCTCAGCTCTAATTTTCTCCTTATGCATTTGCTGAGACACTCTTCAGGGGCGGTGATTGAGTAGAGGAAATGTCTTCCAGACGAATGTAGTATGTGTACATACGTATGTTGTGGTAGATGTGCATATGTTCGAGTAAATAAATGTACGTAGGTTCTAGCAGATGTGCTTGTGTTGTTGTGTATGTGCGTGTGTCGTGATGGGTGCACATCGGACCCTTTCAATACGGTTAGGATAGACCCTATTGGTGTCGTTATGATCATCAGGACTGAGAGACAAAGGTTATTCTTTGTGAGTTACCGGAAGGAAAGCGTTAATCACAGAGGCGTGCAGTTAGAAGACACTGATATTCATCACCATGGCAGGAACAGTGGCATGTCTGACCAGCTTTGCAGTGGAAACCTTGACTAAAAGAGCTATATGAATGGCTTCTCACCTCTGTGAACTATCACATTTTGGGCTGAATAACTCTTATGGCCAAAAGTCTTTAGGTAACGTGACCTTCTTTGGCTTATCTCTTTCTGAACAGTAATGTGTTTCACCACATACCTCCCGCAATCAAAGGTTCCCCAGATACTGGGAGCATTCATGTGGCTTCTCACCTGTATGTGCTTTTGATGTGTTACTTCAGGAGGAGAAATTC
>JAUUDY010564649.1:0-10315 GCA_032361765.1 Panulirus inflatus | reverse complement strand
CTTTGTCTATGAAAGAGACAGCTATAGTACTGTCAGAATGGAAAACTGAGGGAAAGATAGAGTGACAGAAGGTGTTAGAGATGACCTTGGCTAAAGATCAGAAAGACATATGAGACAGGGAAAGGTTATCGTGCTTCCTGTGAATAAAGGAATGTTTTCTCTCACCGATAACATACCTGCAATGATTATGGGCAATGATAGAAGATGAATGGGAGTCAAAGGAAGGAAAGTTTTTTCAAGCCTGAGATGCCTGATACCTTGCCTGAATGGACTAAGAACATGAATTGTTGAACCATGCATTGGAAGAAGAGGCCATTTTAGAGGAAGAGGGAATAAATGCTTTATTCCCGCAAGAAGAAGAACTGCTATGTGTTCGGTGGAGACAGAAGCATCACCACATAAGAGACAGTAATTTACAAAAGGAGAGTTAGAGAAGAAGTTTCATGAGCTATTCCAATCAGCTTTGTTGAGGTACTAATATTTATGTTTAAAAGGGGCTGCTGGAGGGGGATGTGCTGTTAAAATAGACACACTTATGAGAGTGTGATCAGACAAACCATTTGGTGGCAAGACTGTGTAGTTACAGTAGGATGTACTAGAGGTGAAAAACAGATTCATGATATTAGGAAAGCGCTCATAGTGGTCAGGAGTATGAGTAGGGTGAGAGATAATTTGCTCTAAATCAATAAGAATGGAGCACATGAGGGATTCAGTTCCCCCGTCAACCTCAAGGGAGGAATTCGACCTTTTCCTAGAGTGGATGTTGAAATCCCCGAAGTAGAGGATCTCATCTTGAGGGTGAGACTATGCTGCAGCCTCATGGAGTTTAGAGTAGTAGAAAGATAAAGAATTTGTAAAATTAGGAGAGCAATAGGTGAAACTTAGGAAAAGTGTGAGACTTGGATTCTCCTGAAAACTAGAGTATCCCCTTAAGGCTCTGAAATTAGGAAAAGTGTGAGACTTGGATTCTCCTGAAAACTAGAGTATCCCCTTAAGGCTCTGAAATTCAACTGTTCCTAGTTATTGAGTCCTTACTGTAGTAGCAGCACCTACTAACCTTATTAGCTTGCAAATTTGCATAAGTATATGGATATTTTTGTTTAAACAAATGGCTTCCTTTTTAACTTTTTTTCAGCTTTTTAGCTATTCCTTAAAAGAGTAACCCATAGTTTTGAATTATTCAATCAAATATTGTTTTATTTCATCACAGACTCTGGACCTGTCAAGAGACAAATTGTGAAAACTAAGGGTGGTGGCAAAAGAACATTCATGATATTAAACAAAGCATCTCTAAAGGTACTTCAGGCCAAAGGACTCATTCAGCCACTGAAGAAATGTAAGTAAAAAATCCAAGGTGAGGAAAATTTTGATTTAATGGACTGATGCTTTTCATTCATGCAGACCATAAGACTTAGGTGTATTCCTAAGGCTGGCCAGAAAAGGCCTGGATAAGTTCTCTTGATGATGGAAACAGCAAATTTATTTCTTTTCAGGTGTCAATACAATAATTGAAAATTATTCAGAGATGATATGTAAATATGTTACCTTTATATCATTTAACAGGAAAACAGCTGTCATAATTTGTTTTCGTTAACATTGCAAGATATCTTTGATGTATTAGGATGGAATGATTTTGAATTATGTAGGAGAAAGTATGACAGAATGGATGCATTCTGTGTGTAGTTTAGCAGGAAACAAAAGATTGTGCCTGAGGATTGGATGAAAGCTATTATTGTTCCTTTATTCATAGGAAAAAGTGCTAAGGATGTTTGTAGCAATTACAGGGGAATAAGTCTGTTGAGTATACCAGGAAAAGTGTATGTAATAGAATGATAGGGGGATGAAAGTGACTTAATGCACAATAATTAAGGAGCAAGGGGGTTTTAGGAAAGGTAAGGGATGTGTGGACCAGATTTTTGCAGAGAATGACTGTGGAAAAGTACTAGCAAAAGATAAGAAAGCTGTTTGCAGCTTTTGTATAACTGGAAAAAGTGTATGACAAAGTCGAGTGAAATGCTTTGTAGGATGTATGAAGGAAATATTAGGTATCAGGGGACGACTGTTGGATGGTATGAAAGTATGCTATCGAGGAGCAAATGTATGTGCACGCATGGATGGAGTTGAGCAAAATTTTTTAGTCTGCATATGGGTGTGAGGTAGGGATGGGTGATGTCATTATGGCTTTATAACATAGTATATATGGATAGAGTGATAGAGAGATGAAAGCAAAACTAGGGAAAAGTGATGGCAAGGTATGGTGGCTAGTGATAAGCACGTTTCTGGATGATACTGTGCTGTTTGTTGAGACTGAAAAGGTGCAGCATAAGATTGTAAGTGTGTTTTATGATGTGTGTAAGTGTAGGCAATTGAAGGTAAATGCAAATTAAAGTAATGGTGTTTGAAAGGAAACTGAGTGAAATTATAGATTTTGTAAAGTCCTATAGAGTGAAAGAAGAAAATATACTAAATTGTGTTAGATATGAGGGTAATAATACTAGAGGAGGTGACAGAATTTAAGTATTTGAGAGTTATTTTGGATAAGTTTAGTGATATGAAAGGAGAGAAAAGGGAGAGAGTGGTACAGGGTAGAAGAGTTATTGGGTTCCATAATAGAATAATAATGAAGGGTAGAGGTGTAAGTATTGACATGAAGAAAGGATTAAGGGACTGCATAGTCCTCTTGACCATGACCTTTGCAGCCAAAAAATGGACCTGGGATGAGTCATAGAGGTCAAGAATCCAGGCTATGGAAAAGAGTTATTTGAGAGGAGCACATGGAATCACTAGATGGAACGAAGAACATAATGAGGGCTGCATGAGAGATTCAGTATGGCAAGTAGTGCAAAGGGAATGAATTATGGACAGGTAGAGTGGATGAAACATGATACTTTGAGGTCCTGTAGGCATATAGAAAGAATGCAAGCTGGGAAGAAAAATGCATGATAGTACAAATAAAGTTGGTTGAGAAGACCATTTGTGACATGGAAAATAGTGTGGAAGAGTACTGGAGGGTGAGAAATGGGGGAAAAATGTATGGAGCGATGTATACAAGATAGGCATGTAAGGACAGGGACAAGTGGAGACTCTTGCTGTGGTGCCCCTTTCATGGTAGTTCCCGGAGGGAGTCAGAGATATAGATAGATAGGTGTCATACATATATACAAAGGTAGTTGGTAAACAGCCAATGACCTGGGAGGTATATTAGTGGTACTACCCACCTGGATATCAGGAGGGTTAGAGATAGCTTTATTGTGAGCCAACACACCAGAGGTTGTTTTAGATGCACTCCTTTGACTCTTATAGCTGTGTTTTCTTTCAGCCTAACCCACATGTGGATGGTTGGTTTTCTGTCAACAAACATATAATTTCTCTTTGCCATGCATAACACTTGACAACATTCAACTCTCACTACTCATTCTTCATAACTAAATTTTTCCATGCAGTGAACACTATG
Source organism: Panulirus inflatus (assembly GCA_032361765.1). Lineage (NCBI taxonomy): Eukaryota > Metazoa > Arthropoda > Malacostraca > Decapoda > Palinuridae > Panulirus > Panulirus inflatus. Next base: position 6,861 of record JAUUDY010564649.1, on the reverse strand, counting down.
TACTAGCTCAGTGTTTTGGCAAAATGGTAGGAGCAGTAGATAGCAGTTGTAGGTAGAAACATTAGACAGGAGCATTATGTATAAGAAGTGGGTAGGAACGTTAGGTGGGAGCATTAGGTAGAAGTAATACATAGACAGGTAGGTACAAGTAGGAACTGAGGTAGGAGCCTCTGAGAACACTGCACTAGAGTTGCCCTCTGCCAGTGGCTTGTTAAGGGTGAAGACTAACGGCTAATTTGGCACTGGAATTCACCATTTATGAAGATCCTTTACCTGTTGCCACCCCCTTTTGGGAGTTCTCAAAGGGAAAGGGCATCAGAGATATAGATAGATAGACATACAACTCCATATAGTTTCTGTGAGAGTTGTTAGGTAACTCTACATTATAATTTATAATTACCCCAGAACCTATTTTTTATGAGAGTCCTGGTGTTACCCAAGACCTCTTTCTAATGGCTCCTGCAGCCCAAGGGTTTGCTACTGTCAGTAGCATGGAAAGTGGACTCCTTTGGAGTGAGAAGTACTTTGACGAAAGAAACTTTTAACTTGCAGTGCAACTACTTGCAAGCCCATTAAGACCAACCTAGTGATTAGAACATGCAAACAGGCTCTACCTTTCCACAGTGATGGTAAATGAATAGCGGTTTGAACAGAAAAAGTTTTTTGGAAGTAAAGGTTGCAAAAATACCTCGGACATGATATGCAGATAGCCATGGGTCCCTCATTTTCATACAAACTCATCTCTTTCTTTTGAAATCCTTCCCATTAGTATTGTAATGTTGGTACCGATGTGTTTTGATGACACCAGTTTCTTAGACTACAAACAAAAAATGGTTAATGCTACATCTACCTGCCTTTGGCTTCTCCGTTAAATGGAGAAGGTGAACGACTTTTGAAGTATATATAAGTGGGACTTAAACCCACAACCTTCTCGACAGTAATCAAGCATTTTAACCACTGAGCAACTATGCTACTGTCATTTTCCCTAGTTAACTTCACAATTGATTTAATTTTTTGTCTGCTAACAGAATATATTTTGTTTTCAGATGCTGAGAGTCAGCTGCCTAATAGCGAAACATTGCTGCCCTCAGACCAACCTTTGCAGAATAAAGCAAAAATTCAGTATCATTCAGTTGCCAACCGACCTGATTCACTATATGAATCAGCTTCTTCTTCTTTTGAAAATGCATCAGTTTTGCCTAAAGACTCTAGTGTTGCAGTTAAAACTAATCAGCAGTTGGCATTATTAAACAAAGCACAATGCAATTTCCCTCAAACGTCTAGTCAAACTCCAGTAGTTGTGACATGGTCTGCCACAAGTGGAACAGATACTCCATCATTTACTTTTACAATTCAACTTCCACCTGGCCAGAACCAACCTCCTGGTGCACCTCAAGCTCCCATTCAAATTGTTACTCCACCAGTGTTTATTGGGGGTTCAGAGCCCACATCTGCTCCAACCTCAGCACAGTTAGACAGTTTACCTACAAGTTCAAGTAAGGTGTCAGAAGTTGGTAATAAGAGTAACGGAGTAAATAATCAATCCTCTTTGTGTTCAGACTTTTCTTCTGTTGCTTCATCTAAGTTTTCAAAGACTGGAACTGAGGTACATAAAACTCGGGCACCCCTGATTATGACACAGTCCATCATATCTTCAATTTCACAATCAAAGAACTGTACTCATACTAACACGTTTACTACTGAATCGTCCAAACATACAATGAAGTCTCCCATAACAAGTATACAACATCCTTTGGTTTCCTGCGAGTCTTCTGGCGATCAGGACCACACATTTCCAAGTGGAATAGAATCATCTGTTAATGATATGGAAATTTCCAATGATTTTTCATCGTCTGGACCTTCAAGTCCAGTAGATGAATCATCCTTAAATAAATCTGAGGGAAAGTCAGCAGCTGTTGGGTTTGCTTCTGGCCCTTGTAAGATTAGAAAAGGGGGAGTGAAAATGTACCGTTATGTAAATATGCCAGATGGCACTGCAGGCATTGGTCAGGCTAATAAATCAGGGCCTAAAAGTAACCAGAATGTGAGATGGGTTGCTCTGCCAACTGTACCTATAAGCAGTAGTAGCCCAGTAACTTCAGACACTCTAAAGCAAGTAATAAGTGCATTACAACAAAATACTCAGCAAGGAAACACTGGGACACGGAAAATACCATCATCTACAAGCATCTCATCAGATTGCTTTCCTATAACACCAATAGAACAGAAAGGTAAGTTTTGTAGGTACTACCCACTTGGGTATCGGGAGGGTAAGTGACACCTACCTAGTGAGCCAGCACTTCACTGGTTGTCAAGTTGCACTCCTCTGACCCAGGTAGCTGTCTTTTCTTTCTGCATCACCCAAATCTGAAGTATTGGCATTCTGTCCACAAACATACAGTCTTTCCTTGTCATACATAACACTTGACAACATTTCACTCACACAGCTTCGTAACTAGAGTTTCTTGTGGTGAGCAATGTTAGAAGTAATAGACAATAGGAGTTGGTAGGAACATTTAGGCAGGAGCAATAGGTAGTAGGTAGTAACAATAGTGGTAGTTGGTAGGAGCATTAGGTAGAAATAATCAGTAGGAACATTTGTTAGGAGCCTCTGCAAACATGCTAGACTTGCTCTCTGCCAGTGGCCTGTCAATGGTGAGGCAGTGAAGGCTAAGGAGCAACACTGAAGTTCACTGGTTATGGAGACTCTGTTGCTGTGGCCACCCCCTTGAGGGAGTTCCAGTTGGGAACGGGTGTCAGAGATATACTAGGTAGATAGATATATGGCATGTTTTGTAAATATCAAGGTAGAAGCCAGAGGCAGAGCTGCTAGCGATTATGTTTGTGCTGTATTTATTATGTTTTTTAAGATGAATACAGCAGTATGGTTTTTCTTAGTAAAGTAGGTTTTTTTGTTTTTTAAATTCAGGTCACATTCATGTATTGTAAATGTATTGTTTATGTAATGTATGGGAAGTTCACAGGGGTGCACTGTTCACTATAAAGTATGTTCTCATTACGCACACAACTACTAATGAATTGTACAAAATAGGTCAGACATCGGTCAGTTTCCGACCATTTAGTGGATATTACCGCACAAATTGTTGCACAGTCGGTCTTACCATTCAATCATCTTTAGCTTGTGTAACCAGATTAGTCCTACTCCTAGGCCAGGCCCTCCTGAGGCTTCAAAAAGTTGTGCAAAATTATCATGTATAAAAGTGGATAAGATGTTACTAGTTCCCTTCCATCTAAATAATCTTTTGCTGTTCTTCAAAGTAGAATTTAATTTACTAAGATTTTCTAGCAATGACAGATGAAGAGTAACAACAAAAATTTTGCTAGAAAAATCAAATCCTCAGCAAAAGTTACATCATCGCATCAGTTTATTTGGGACATAACCATTAAGAAACAGGGATAAAATGAACTACTAATGTATAAACCTGATTCTTTCCTGCAAAATTTAGTATGGTTAATCTCTAACAAACCAGTGAAAATGTTCATACTACCATTACAAATGCCAAATCATGTCTGTAAAGCATTTAAAAAGTGATATAATAAGGAAAATCAATTAGACAATAACCAATTCATAATGGAAGAGTTTGAAAAGGTAATAAAATCTCCCACGTAGGAAAACTTGGTCCTCACGTTTTGATGTTTTGGCTTGCTGTTGTTCATATCGTGTATGACTTGTTATCAAGTTAAGTTCAGTACAAGGCTTCGGGAGAGGTGCAAACATGCAACCATTGCTTATAACAAAAAGCTCTCTAGCCAAGACTGAATATGCTTGGACAAACATACATTGTAACCTCTATCGACTTAGTTTGAAGACCGAAAATGAAACACTAATGACTGAATACTTTGTTGGTTTTAAAGTGAACAATCATAGACTATCTACATGTAGATAAATGAATGGAGATAACAGCTTGAGCACTGGAGATCACAATTTCCTGTATTGAAAGTCAGTCTGTATTGCGTGTGGTTGTAAGTTTTATTATTGTAAAATCCCTTTCTTTTTTACTCAAAATTCATTATTTTTGCCATCTTTGTTCCTTTATTTGTTTGAAAAGGTTGGCAGCTCTGCAGAGGGAAAGATTAACTGAGATCAGGAAATATTTGTATAGATAATACAGCCGTATTTTCAGTCAGTCTCTATTTATCCTTGAGAGAGAGAGAAATAGCGTGGAGTTCAGTGACGTCAAATATCCTTGAATAACAGGATAACATTGTGACAGCATTGTTGGGTGTGACAGCTGTTTACTTTTTAGCTAATAGAGTGTTTCTATATGTGAAATCTTGCTTACTTTCAATTCAAACTGTCATGTACTTGCTTTATTTTCTAGAAGGCATTTTTACCAAAGTATGAGGTGTAGAGTACAGGTAAATCTAAAGTTCAAGCACTCATGACAATCTTCCAAATGACCAATCATATTATCATGCTGCTGATATAAATGATATCTTTGGATAATAATCATCAGTTTCGCCAAATTAAATATGACAAATAATCCATAAATGCAGAAATTATCAGTTCACCTTCATTGACCTGTAATAGTAACATATGCTGGCACCTTTCATGTAGCAGATAGTAGTTGGTTGGCAGCCACTGATTAGGGAGGTATATTACTGGTACTACCCTCCTGGGTATTGGGAGGGTTAGTGATAGCCGCATGTAGTGAGCCAACACTTAAATGGTTGTTGAGCTCCACTCCTCTTACCCCAGGTAGCTGTTTTTCTTTGTTTCACCCATACATGGACTGCTGGCATTCTGTCCACAAATATACAATCTCTCCTTGTCAAACATAAAACTTTGCCTTTTGGCAAAATGGTAGGAGCAATATATAGAAGTGGTTTTTAGGAACATTAGACAGGAGCATTAGATAGAAGTACTTAGTAGGGACATTAGGATGGAGCATTAGGTAGTAGTGGGTTGGAACATAGGTAAAAGTAAGGAAGTGGAATTGCTGAATCAAAATGAGGAAGTGAGAAGATAGAAAGAGTATTTCGAAGAACCTATGAATGTGGAAGATGATGCAGCTGTTGTTACATGCATGAGTATGGAGGATGGGAGGAAGAGAATACAAGTGCAAGGGCCTATAGTAAAATGGGCAATAATGAGGCTGGAAGTAGAAAGGACACCTAGAGTGGATGGGATTATGCTGGAAGAGAAAGTGATAGAGTGGATATGTAATTTAGCTTGGAGAGAGAAGATTGTGCTTAAGGGTTGAATGAAAGAAGGCTATTATTGTTCCTTATTCAAAGGTGAAGGTGCCAAGGATATAAGTAACAATTATAGGGGAACAAGTAATAACTTACATAACTTGTTTTCTGACTTTCCTTAAGTAAATTACTGTCTCTTATGTGGTGATGCCTCTGTCTCTGCCAGATGCATAGCAGAGGTTATTCTAGCAGGAAAGGAAGCAGTTATCCCCTCTTCCTCCAAGACAACCACTTCATCCAGTCCATTGTTCAACCATCCCTGATCTGAGGCCATTCTGGCAAGGGATAGGGCATATTGGGCTTAGATAGACTCTCCCTCTGGCTTCCATTCAGCTGTTATCATTGCCCATAATCGCTTCAAGCATGTTATCTGTGAAGCGAAGTGTTTCTTTATCCAAAGGAAGTGCAATAACCTCTCCTCGTCATCCACTGATAGGTCTTTCCAGTCCTTAGCTAAAGGCATCTCTAACAACTTCTGTAGCTCTAACTTTTCCATTCTGATGGTACTATAGCCCTCTCTGCCAATGATAAAGCAACTCACTTTGGTTCCCGTTTCTCCTCAAATTCTACCTTGGATGGCTCTAACATTCCTTCACCCCCTGATGCTCCTCTTACTAATCCTGTGCCTCTTCCCTTAATCTCTTTTCGGACTGTCCAAAAAGAGCTTCTTCCTTTGGAAACAAGCAAGGCCTATGGTCCTGATGGCATCCATCCCCATGTGCTGAAATAGTGTGCCTTTGAACGTGCACCTGTGCTTGCTCATTTGTTCTTTTTCTGCTCATAAACCAAATCTTTTACTTCTTGGAAGCATGCATTGATACTTCCCATCTTTAAGAAGGGTGACTGTTCTGACTCCTCTGTTGTCCTCTTGCTTTGACATCTACTATTTCCAAAGCCTTTGAATCCCTCCTGAACTCCCATATCCTTAAACACCTTGAAAATCACAGTCTTCTCTCTGATCACCAGTATGGCTTCCGTAAAGTGTGATCCATTGGTGATATTCTTTCCTACCTTACTAATGTTTGGTTATCATCCCTGAAAGATTTTGGGGAGTCATGTGTAGTTGCCCTTGACATATATCTAAGGCTTTTGACAGGGTGTGGTATCGAGGTCTCATTTCTAAGCTCCCCTCTTTTGGTTTCCCTTCCTCACCATGCTCCATATCTAGCTTCCTCTCTGGCCGATCTATCTCTGTCATTGTTGATGGATCAACCTCTCCCCTTTTCTCCATCAACAGTGGTGTTGCTCAAGGTTCTGTCATGGCCCCTATACTTTTTCTCCTTTTTTTTCAACAATTTTCTCTCCACAAATAATCCAATGCACTCATATGCTGATGACTCAACGCTGCATTCATCCACATCCTTCAATTTCGCTCCCTTTCCTCTCATTCTATTTGCATCTCATCTTGACACAGCTTCCTTAATAAACTCAGACTTGGACTGGATATCTCAGTGGGGTAGACAAAATTTTGTGAAGTTAAATGCCTCCAAGACCCAATCTCTACACATTTCTCTATCGAAAACTCCTCACTACTCGTCTCTCCTTTGAGGGTTCTGTGATTCCATCTCTCGACTCGATGAACATGCTTGGTATTACTGTAATATCCACTCTTTCTTGGGAACCTCACATTACAGGAATAGCAAA
>JAUUDY010564537.1:0-10315 GCA_032361765.1 Panulirus inflatus | reverse complement strand
AAAAAAAAAAAAAAAAATGAATATTACCAATTAAAATTTGAAAATTTATCTAGTACTCAATAAGTAATTCACATACAACATAAACCATCACATAAACTAATCAAACACCAAAGAGGACTGAGTCTATGTTCTCTAATAAGTCACAGCTATACTAATAATAGAAAGCACAGGATGTACTCACCTTTGGCAACCTGGTTCCTACACCCACGTAAGGTTTGAAAAAGAGAAAACCCATCAATGGTAGTAATAGAGTGGGGATACAGAATGACTAGCTCCTCACTTAAGTCATGTGCTATTGTAGCAGTGCATTTACTTGACAATGTTCGACATTTAAGACTCAGAACAGGTCCTTCCTCAAAGAGCTGAGACAGCAAGACCAAACCATTCTGTTGGGTGGAGAAAATAATTAAATGCTTATATGGTATATGGGAATGGCAGATGCAAGGTTTATTACATTCCCACCTACCATACATGATGGTCTATTACACATTTCTAATGCCAAATTCCTTACAATAGGATGTGATTTCTTTTTCCTTCATTATTCTCTTTACTTCAATTTTATCTTTTGAAACATCTCCCACTTACATAACTCTTCTTTCTCCAGTGTATACAATTATCAGCTAACTTCAGTCTTTTAAAAACATACCTTATACCTTAATGTAAATGGTTTGAAGCTGCAGTACCTGTGACAGCTAAACTAACAGAATTCTTCAGGAAATTTTTTGAGTCACTGTGTTAATTCTATTACACTAAGACAGTTTAAAGTGTGATAGTCTGGGACCAGAATGTCTGGAGATGATTTAGCATATAAAACCCAACTGTGAATGCACAGGATATAACTCTTTTAATATAAATTTGTGGCAGTATGTTCAAACCAAAAGGCACTGCTTTGAAATGCTATATTGTAAGTTGAAGGCCAAGAGCTTTCTCATCCTAGGATGAATCGGAATGTGCTAGTAAGCATTCTTCAAACCTAGACTTGGTCCAAATGCCTTCCTCTTATGCACTGCAGACATTTTATAAGATGTCACCTTGAAATTTTGCAAAAGTACATGCTTATTTAGTGTGGAAAGATCCACAATCATCCTTCTCTTGGCTGAATTCCCTTTTTACAACATGAAAAAGGATTTGAACAATGATTAGTCCTTTGACAAGCCTTTAACATTTTTGTCAAGCATTTCAACTATATATTTTTTTCAAAAGCCATGCTGAAGGTTGTCCTGAGATTTTTCCAAGAAAGAGGCAGCTGAGTCTTGTAGTGCAAAGTGAGGCCTTACTCTAACATCCAAAAGACCCAACTGCTGTACTTTCAAAGGTTTAAAAGGGATTCTGAAGTCAACCCTTGACTGTTAATAATGTTTAAAAGAGCCATATGGCACTCCTGACTGGCTAACTCTAACCTAAACTTTTATCATAACAGCTATAAATTTCATCAAGCAAATTAAGCTTTACACTAAAGGAGATACTGTTAACTTAAAAAGAAACATGAGAAAACCTTCTTCATGAGATAAAAACTAAAGATGTCTTTGGTTACTTATTCCTCATTCTGTCTCCATTCCTTGCCCTTCTTGAGAGAAGAAGAAAGATACTGTTAACACTAACAAGTTGAAAATACCTATTTTCAACCACTCATTTGGATACCTTTAGCAGGAAAAGGTGATTTTCTGAAAGGGGAAAACTATGGGAGATCTAATTCCTCTTTTCTCACTCATATGCATGCCTTACACTCTTGATAAAAACTCCACAATACTAAAACTTTTCTCCACACCATATATTCATAACACCTTCCACAATGCATCTCCATCAACCCTAGCATATGATTTCTCCAGATCCATAAATGCCACATGTAAATCCTTCTATTTCTCTAAGTATTTCTCACATGCATCCTTCAAAGCAAACACCTGGTCCACACATCCCCTACTACTCCTGAAACCATATTGTTCCTTCCCAGTCTCATCCATACACCTTACCAATTATTTCAACAAACTATTATCTCTGTAATTCAAAAAATTACCTTTGTCCCAAATGCATTTATACAATGGCAATCTGCCAATCTTTAGGCAATTCACCATGATCCATACATAAACTGAAAATCCTAACTAATCCATCAATGACAAAATACCATCCACTCCAGGCATCCTTTCATCAAACCCCTTCGTATGACTCTCATTTTGCATAACACACCTCATTCATATGCACTACACCTGCCACCCAATCATCAAACACATTCAGCAATCCTTCATACCACTCACTCCATCTCTTTTTCACCTCATCACTGCTTGTTACCACTTTCCCATTTGCCCCCTTCACTGACTGTCGTTTGTTCGATTCAATGGCCAGTGATCCCCAGTGATGTTCCCATTTGTTTTCTTGTTTTTCTTAAACTATCAACCTCCTTCCAATACATGAAGTCTACTGACACATACTCACCCCACTTGTTCTTTCAACTTTTGCAACCCCTGTACCTTTCTCTTCATTTCCAACCGCTTCCTTTTGTAAATCTCCTGACCACTTGCATTCTTTCCCTTAGACACCACCCATAAACCTCTTTTCACTTTCACTAGCAACTTAACTTCCCCATCCCACCACTATCTTTTCTCACCTGCCCACCTTCCACTTTCTGCTTGCCACACACTTCTCTCACACATGCCAGGATTGCTTCCTTAAATACTTCTATTTCTCACCCACTCTGCTTGCTTCATTCATTCTTACCTTTGGCTTTATAAACTCAATCTCTTCTGATATATATATTTTCACACAAAAAACTTTTTGAAGCTCACTCACTTTCACTACCCTCCTCACCCATACCACTTCCTCTTTCCAAAAACAACCAATTTTTACCCTCACCTCCACTAAAACGGTCTCTTTTGCATTGCTATCAGTTATCATGTAACCCAATAATGCCTTCTTACCATCTTTCATACTTGCCCACATATACTTGTAAAAGTCCCTTTTTAAAACAAGTACTCCCACCCACTTGTTTTTTTCAGAACGCAACTCTACAAGATGTTTACTATTTTCATTCACCTTACTGAATACCCCTAACCTCCCAGCCATACACTCAACTGCCATATTACTCACTTTCACATTTGAATCACCCATCACTAATACCCAGTCTCTTACATCAAAACTACTGACATACTTAAATCAGCTGCTCCCAAAACACTTGCTTTTCATCATCTTTCCTCTTGTGGCTAGATGCATAAGTGCTAATAATTGCCCATCTCTCATAATCACTTTCCTTTTTACCTACATAAGTTTGAACTGTCTCCTTACACTTTCAACCATTCCCACAACTCCTGCTTTGGCAGTAATGCTACCCTTACTTAGCTCTCACCCTCTCACTAACCCCTAACCTTACCCCTAAAACATTACCAAACCATTTCTCCCCTTGCTCTTGAGCTTTGTTTCACTAAGAGCTAGAACATCCACTTTCCTTTCCTCAAACATAGTACCTTTCTCTCCTTTTTCTCATTCAGACACTCCAGCTTGAGCCTTTGCAGAGCATGAGCACACCTTGCTTGGCTCCCTCTTCTAAGGAACTGAAACACAAGGGATGGTTTTCAGCCCCACCTCAACCCACATCTTTTAAGTCACCCTCTGTGACAAGCAGGAAATATTAGAGAATTCTTTTGTCCCTATTCCCAGGGATATTACTGTCATTAATACTGTTATCATTATTACTATCATAATATTAATAATATGTACTATCATCAAATTACCTAACCTAATTCACACTTTTGGTTCTTCACCATTAAACAATATATTATACTGTAGCTTTTTAAGTCTTCAAAATACAAAGTTTCACTTTTACTCTCATTCATTTTCAGCATTACAAAATTGACCCATCATTCAATTCAGCTGCTCCTCTGATTCAGTTAACAGCACAGTATCCTCTACACTCAACAGTCATGGTAACTTTCACTGCTTTACTACAATTCAGCAGTATACTCCTAATCACTTCCACTTTGCTCATATCTTACATAAATCTGACAACCACGATCACATCATAAAATCATGAGGTATTCCAACATTCATTCCAAATATATATAATAAAGGAATAAATGACATCTCTCATTTCATAAAACATTACCTCAGTATACATAGCCACATATCCTGATGTAAAGCCAACAATGACACAAGTCCAATCAGGACCACCGGTGCTGGTCTGCGTCTGGGAGAGAAGTGGCAAACAAAGTACTGCACTGATTTCATCACTGTCAAAGAAAACCATGAAAATCATAGTACTGCATGGGAAGGATACCTAAATATTTCACATGATATTCAGTTACTCTAAATGTAAAAAAAAGAAGAAAAAAATGGTGGATAAGAAGGTTTACTTAATTAAAATAGTTGCAGGTTTTGGAAATGTGTAGAACTATTTCTCTTCGAATGACTGAGCCCTATGATCATCTGAAAGAACACTTGCTTATATAAAAGTGAGAGGAAATTCTTGAAAATCCCATCCTTCAACTATCACAAAACTAATGAGCTTAACAAAGTCTCGTTCAAAAGGACTAATGACCATAAAGCATAATGTCATAACTCGTCTAACATACGAGTGCACTCCTATCAGTTAGTCATGCACTGATTGCTGGTGTATGCCTCAGGCCTGTTACAGTCCAGAATAAAGAAATAGTTTCCTAAAAAGGAAAAAGGGCAGTAAGGTAAGAGAAACTACATCATTGTTCATGAACCTCTGCTTTTGGTAGATAACTGCTTTTGATTATTCAAAATCTATACCTCAACCCATAGACAGAGCCTCCAGTCTATCTCCTTATGGCTGTGTGTATAATTACCTATTTGTACTGTAAGGGGAGGGAATTTTATACTTCTGGGGCCTCCCATCTCTTGAACAGTCTCTATTATACACCTTAAATCTCTGTATGGTGTTTGTGTGTGTGTGTGTGTGTGTGTGTGTGTGTGTGTGTGTGTGTGTGTGAGAATATCTTTTAACTACACACAAATATCAAGAATGGCAGTCAGCTTGGTATAAAGTATCTGAAGCTGAGTCAGCAGAATTTTACCAAATTAAATTGGATGACTGTATGCTGAACAGTGAAACACAAATCATTAGCAACACTTACACTGCACTATATCCAACTTTACCACTCCAAGTGATAATCAACTTCATTTTGTTTCCTTCTTCTGTTGAACTTTCCCAACGACCTAAAATCAAAAAAGAAAAGGTTAATGAACATTTCATGGTTAATTGGACATACACACAAAAAGCATTATCTTGTGTTGTCAAAAGAGAAAAACATACACCATAATATGTAATACACCTACTAACTTTGAAGAAACTTTTCCAAGGTAAGAGGATTCATCCACCTTTTATTGATGATGACTTTCTTAGATCACACTAAAACTCAGGCCAATCAAAAGTCTAACACACATTCTTAAACTTCACGCTGTTCTTCAAAGTGATATTTTTCCAGTGTGTTTTACAAATCAATCTGACCTACACATTAACTACCTTCTCACCCCTCATCAAGTCTAAACTTACTTTATCTAAGTAGCTGTTTGTCCTATAAAGTGAGACAGTCTTACACTTGAGGAGCCATGTATCTTGTACTTTTTTGGACCATCAGGAAATTTTTTTTAGCTGCCTGTAAATTGCTGGCCCTCACAGTCTCTTTCCCTAGACCATTTCCAACCATCCACTATCTTTACACTAAACCAGTATTTCTTTAAATCCTTCCTAACCTTCATCTTTCTCAACTTCTGATCATGGTCTCTGGTAATTCTAGTAATGCACCTTGTGAAGAGCTGATTACTGTCGACATAATCCAGTTGATTCAGAAATTAAAGGCTATTATCAGTCACCTCTCTTCTCCGCTCCAAGGTAGACAGTTAAGTAGCTCTTAACCTATCACTGTGGCTAAGCTACCTTAATTCCAGTACCTTCTTAGCTATTCTACTCTAGACCATCTCAATCATATCTTTTTTTTTCTTTAGAAAATATGACCATCCCTGAGAGACATAATCCAACTCTGGTCCAATATTTGTTGTTGCGTTTAGCATACCACTCATTTCCTTATACATATACTTGAATGCAACCTTAATATTTGTCAGCAGTTTATTTTATGCTCTTAAGTAATGGCCTTGCCCTGTTTCTGAAGTTTAATGGTATTTTGATGGTCCTGAGATTAAATGTTAGATTGCTGATTTGCTAAAGGCTCAAAATTACTAATAATGGATTCTCCAGCACTCAAACAAAACTTTTCTTCTGCCCAGTTGCCTGTTAGCTTTTTCACTTTCCTTTGCCTTCTTAATTAATTTCATTTAAAGGTTTTAACTATGATACTTGTTACCTAATTTTCAAGCAACTGAGTTACCTTGTTTCCCTTAATGTAAGAGATATGAATGGTCAAAACTAATCCTACCTTAGATTTCCCGAATGTGTACACATACTGATACTTCTGACACTTTCGTGATATGTATTCTAAATCTAGTTATGAATCACCAGCCGACATATCAAGTACTTCCTGTACAATGCTCTTAATCTTCTGCATGTGTTGTGACTAAGGGCTTGGCACATAGAAGAACTTTGCATTATATATCCCACACAGATATTTCATCAGATAATATAAGTAGGCATTACTGGACTCTGCCTGCTTGTGGTTATGCCATGAGTAAAAAACCATCTTTTATGAGGCTTCATCACTGAAGTGCAATCTTGTTTCAGTATTTCTCACTCTAAAGGAGTCCATCATTTCCCTGTTCCTTATTGTAACATAGCCTTGAAGCTGCAAGAGAAGAAGTCCTAAAGTTATTCATTGATTCATTAACTAAGGACTCCTTTCTGAAAAGGTCCCGGCATTACGCCAAGACCATTTCCTGGAACTCCTGTAGCTCCAAGGGCATGCTACAACCAGCAGCAGGGACAGGATAGATTCCCTTGAAGTGAAAGGTTCTTTGACAAGACTATATTCTGTTTCATCAACTAACAATGAAACACTCTTGTCAAAGGTAATTTTTCCCTCACAGTGTAACCAAAAGCATGTAAAGTCCAGAAAAACCAGTCCCAGAGTTATACAATAATAACCCTTGCATTTGTGTTAGCATTTGAATGAGTAGCAAACATCATCATTACAAATAAAGAATTGTTTTATGGTTGAATATACCACTTCAGTTTGAAATTTTGCAAGAGGCGTTTAACCCGAAAAAAATTTCCAGTCCCAATCCCTTTGAAACAAGCAATATTCGAGCATGGATTTTTTCAGATTACAAATCTAATAATTCTGGTAGGGCCAAGCCAAGATTCAATCATTTTGTGACTAACTGAGGTGTTTTCGTATTCCTGAGGTGGATTAAAAGGTTATTTGTAGTAAGGTATGTGTGTATGCAGGAAGGGAGTAGGATAAGTGGTGATTCCAGATGAAAACAAGTATACATCAAGGATGCAAGATGTCGTCAACATGGCTGTTCAATTCATTCATGGATGGAATAGTGAGGGAAGCAAATGCAGGTATCTTGGAGCAAAGAACACGTCTCCAGAATGCTGGGGGTAAAGGGTATGTAGACAAAGTAAATCAACTGCTGCGTGCAGATGACACAATTCTAGAGGCATGATCCAAGAGAAACCCTAGACGCTGGTGTCAGAGTTTGGATGAATGTGGGAAAGGACGAGGTTGACAATAAATGTGAACAAAGGTAGGTTATGAAGTGAAGTAGAATGGTAAGACAGGAGGATCTAAGGTAATATCCATAGTGAAAAACAAATGAAAAGCAGCTGGGAGAACTGAAAGTAAGGGGTATGAATTCATTCTTTTCAACTCAGTCTTCTTCAAGAGAATAACGATACATCACGTAAAGTACACAAGATTAAATACAAAACCAGCAGTGAATCAAAATACTGGATGCTGAGAATCACCACTCTCTTACAGATCCATCACTAATGCTTGCTTGCCATAAAAAGGCCAATATTGGAGTAAGATAGCAATGCTTCTCAGTAGCCAGTTCCTTGATTACCTGGTTCTGTATATAAGCTTGCATTTCTGTTGTGATGTAATGCAATTCTCCCAAAAGAAAACTATGTTGAAACTAGTTGAGAAGAACGAATTCTTAGCTCTTACTTTTAGTTTCCCTTGATACCTTTCATACTCTAATTTTCGAATGTCACTATCATGAAACATTGCTGGTATGAAGATGTTTAGCAGGTAGAATGTTTGAGTAAGGTTCCATAGGCATAACCCTTGTATGAAAGCAGAAACAAGAGACAGAGGCCAAAGTATTAAGATATTCAAAGAAGTGGACAAAAACCTTACGTTTTCCTAGGTAATATCACACAAAGACTACAAAACTTACAGTAAAGCAGAATAATCATGACTTAGGTTTCATTCTATGGCTAAAATGATTCCCTATTTCTTTCTTGTGGCCAAGTAAAACAGTGTGCAGAACTACAATGTTTGTCATATACTGTAATCTTGAAATCATTCTGTCATAAAATTTCAAAGACAAAACAAATCTATATGATACTTACAAGATAATATTACTAGTCTATTTCTATATGCTAAAGCCATTAGGTCAGATGTTGGAGATGCTGCAACAATGCATTCTGCTAGCCAAGAAGTTTCTGGTTGGGGGGATGAAGACAACTTCATGGAGCCATCACCATTACCTCTAGGAGATTGAGGGCCCACACCTTGGTTCTCATCATCCCATCCACCCCAGTCATCATTCCACTCTGTTTCTGTTGAGAAATAAAGCCAACCACCATCAACTACTGAGCATATCAAAGGTCATAATTACCTTATTACACTTACACTATCTAAAAGAAAAGTAGGCCTTCATTATATACTGAAGAGGAAGAATGTGCTCTTACCTGGAAATTGTGTTGAGCTCTGACTCTCAGAGGATGTAGCTTGAGTTCCACTTGCAGATAGATGAGGACAGAGCCACTGCACAAGTTCTGTAGTGTTACTGATAGCTGCTATTTGATCCAAAAGGCACGACATTTCTCATTCACTGTTGACATACATTTTGCTACTGTGTTAAATGTATCTTTTTACTGTAGCTTTTAACTATAAAAATCCATCAATCTACATCTCGTACTGTAAACTTTGCCCCCTCTATATAGCAGCTAGCTCATAAACTGTCTCCTCAGAATGTCAGAATGCTATAGGCATTACATCTTTTTTTAAACTTCTCCAAATCACCATTCCCCTCCAGCAATTATTCCTTCACTTTGTCCTTTGTCCTTGCCTTTGGTCTTGATCTACAACTCATCTGGTGACAATAACCTGTTATAAATTTTGCTATCAATTTTTTCCTGATTCCCAGTTAAGTTTGGTAAAGCATCAAGAGGAATATTGTAATCACGATGGAGACAGTAAAGTTAAGTTTCACTTATTCACAAAGCTTAGGACCATGCTCTTTGTAATAAAGTGAATTTCACATAATAGTAACAGTTATGTTCATTCCCCTAAAAGACACTGCAAATACAGTAGAGTATATATAATCATAATGGTCTTCAGAACCAACAGTAAAACTCTAATAGCATAATGAATCTGACTTAACAAATCCTTACTAACAGATTACCATCATCCATTATGTCCCACTGAAACATTTGAGAGAATGTCATTTCCACAGTCATAAGTACCTTCATCTTCAATGAACTGTATTCCACCACTAATACCTTTACCAATTTACCTTTTCCAAGTTTATCCACTTGTGTGAACTATTACCATAAACTTTAGCCACATTCAACATTTCTCTTTACAAGATCCAGAAAAGTGTGATGCTAAACACTTAGACTGAATCACAAAATTTGCAAAAACAGCACCCATGTTCAACCATGATACAATACAAAGTCTGTCTACCTTCCAACCCAGGGATGTACAGGAAAAAAAACTGCCTGGCAGCATTTATAAGGTAAAAAAAAAAAAAACAGCAAAATAAGGAGGGAAACTTGCTCGAAAAAATACATTGCAAACAAAGCATATTATCACCTGAAACTGCTTCATACGTATATATGGAACAAATTATCAGTTAAAGAAACAAATAATTGTTTTACAGGATACAAAGAAAAAGAGTATTGAAACAAATGGTAAAATACATGAAGAACTCAATGCAGTTAAAAGAAAGTGTAAGAACTGTATACTGTAATACTGCATACTGTATACTGTATCAAAATATGGCCCATTCGTTACATTCTCGATTAAACGGACTTTTGGCATTAACCCAAACACCGTCATCCGGCAATCCTTGTTTAAATATGGCATCTTAGCTACGTCTCTTTCATATATATCAACTGACTGTTCTACGTTTTCTCTCATTCTTGTATCTCCCCTCACAATGTGATCATTGCATG
>JAUUDY010564315.1:0-10315 GCA_032361765.1 Panulirus inflatus | reverse complement strand
CATTTGGTAGAAGTAGTTGGTTGGAACATTTGGTGGGAGCCCCTGAAAAACGTTGCACTAGAGTTTCTTTCTGCCAATGGCTTGTTAAAGGTGAGGCTTTAGAGGCTAAGAAGCGATGCTGGAGTTCAACGGTTATGGAGACTTTTGCTATGGCCACCCACTTGAGGGAGTTTCCAAAGGGAATGGTCATTAGAGATATAGATATCATGGCATGAAGGGCCTTGATATATGATGAATTTGTGAAGTCCAGAATATAGACGAGAAAGCATAACTTTTTTGTCTGGACAGGGTGGTTTTAGAAAGGTGTATGTCTGGTGGGATGGTGTTTAAATCTAAGTAAGTAAGGCTTAGTTTAGTGTTAGTTGGTTAATTTCAGCTTATATATGTCATTTTTATCCCTGGGGATAGGGGAGAAAGAATACTTCCCACATATTTCCTGCGTGTCGTAGAAGGCGACTAAAAGGGAAGGGAGTGTGTGTGTGTGTGTGTGTGTTTGCAGGAAGTTAAAAGTTACATTAACTTAAAACTTGTTAACTATTGGGTGAATGTAATAAAGATGTACTGTTTAAGTGTTCCCTTTTATACAATTTGTGTTGTACAGTGTACAGTAAACAATCTAGTCATTCTTATCTCAAAGTGACACTAAAATTCCTAAATGGAATGCTGTTTTGAGGAAGAGTTACGATAAATACTTCAATATACCATAATTATTGTGTATGTGGTTAGATTTTAGCATATGAGATCAATTATCATCATCACATTAATACTGGTTCTAACTCCAAACATTTATACTCAACCTTATCTTACTTCTGCATAGCATAGAATATTATGAATAAATACAACCTACAATTTACAACTGCAAAAGAAAAGTACCAAACAGTTCTAATAAAACTATTGGTATAATTATGGGAGTCCATGACAAAGTAAAAATCATGACTACAGTATCTCTTGTGGAACAGTTTCTTGTGGCCAATGCATGACAGACTGCAGTTGTAATAACAATAATGTAATATAATGAAATTTTTCTTTGAAAAAAAAAATGGAAACCAGTAAAAGTAATACCATAGCATTCCATTTATGAAGTTACTTTAGTATTTTCTCAATATACATGGATGAAGGGGAATTAGATTATGAAAGGCCAGATACAGTGTACATTCCATGTACACAAAACAATCATGTAACCATATCAGCAACTTAGATCAGGGGATGGTCAACTAATGGCAAACTAGCCACAATGAGCATTCCATGTGCAGTATACTAAAAAGCAACTGCATCTCTTCTGTACTTGATTAAAGCTACTTACTCAAAGACAGGCTTCTCACAATGACCATTCCATGTATACTGAGAAAATTGTCATGAAATTCTCATATGTGTTAGGCCTAATTATGAGTTTTGAAACAGCAGGGTATTGAGAACCTCTTTTGATAACTTCTGTGAACAAAGTTCCAGTAAGATTGCATTATATATTTTAATGTATAACCTCTGACATCCACATTTAAAGTTTTATAATTATTTGAAATACATCTATGAATATCTAAACTTTTAAAAGTAATGTTGCAATATGTTTCTCATCAAAATTATAATGAAATTTACACACATTAATAAAACGATGTTTACAAAAATCTGTGCATTTATATATACACATTTTCCCCATGGACTCATAGGAATATATATATAAAACTTTAAAGTTGGTGTCCTTTAAGCTTTATATGAAATGCCAAAATTTCTAATCTGTTTAAAATATTAAAAAGATATATTTATGTTTCTCAAAATAGGATACTCCCGTTTTGTTACCCATGTGATAGTTTTCCTCCTTTTCCTTTATTGCAAATAGTACATGTTTTGTTATGTTTGCAAAAAGACTTAATTATTTAGATAAGTATGTATGATAGAGTACACTGAATTGTAACTTTTACGTGAAATGTTACACAGATGTTCATATATTTGGATGTGAAAATAATACAGAGCGACAGAAAGCATTTACGAGAGAGTGAACATATGATAAAGTACACTGAATTGTAACTTTTACATGGAATGTTACACTGATGTTCATATATTTTGGATGTATGTGAAAATTATACTGAGGGACAGAAAGCCTTTCAGAGAGAGTGAACTAATGATGAAGTGATACCTGAGGTATGTAAGTTAATGAGGTTTTGCCAAAATGTACTACAATATTGCTCAAAATTCTGAGCACTGATTCTCTGTGGAGTTACTTTTAAAGTGCAATATATAAGTATAAAAGATATATAAATCATCCCACCCAATGCCTTACTTTTAACAGTCTCGGCAATTCAGATCATTAGTTCATCCTATACTGAGCAATCAAAATACCAATTTTCCTGCGGTTTATCTACAACTGCATGTATAAAACTTTCTATCCTAGAGCTTAATCATTTACTTGATTAATTTTGATGAAAACCTTTTTCAAGTTAGCTCAAACTGTGGTAGATATGTGTATGAACACCAAAATATGAATATTGAAAATATCAAGAAAAACTGTTGTGGTGAAGTGGGAATTCTGTCATCTGGGATATATAGAATAAAAATATGCTTTAGTGTGATTCAAGAATTTCAAAGTATTGTTTTTAGATGTCACTTTATTTCATCATGTAACTATAATACTTTTCTTGTACACAATATTTCCTTTGGATTTATGCTAATGATTAGGGATGAAAGTCGCTGAAATTTATAATGGACGCTACATATAGTTTCTATAAGAGATAACGAAATATAAAGAAATGACAAAACAATCTCATTACGCACAATCAATGTATTTGACTTGTACACAGAGAATAGCTGCATTATGATATGAAAAAACCTGTACCACACAGAAAAACAATATACAAATTTATATCTAACTGCTTAGAACCAAAAAGCTTATAAATGTACTTAAGTGGAAAATTACTTAAGTCAAAAAGTGCAGGAAACTGTTACCCCATTTACCTCCATAGTCAAGTGCCAGGAAATATGTTTTTACTGTACTAATTACACATACTGGCTTCATCACCAAAACATTACCCAAAACTTTTATAACATCATCCAGGCTGCAGTAGCTGCAAAAAAAAAAAAAAAAAAAAAAAATCCAAATATTACTGGGTAAAATAAGGCTTTCGTGTATAAGGTTTTGTTTGCAAAACACATCCTATTACTTATTTATGGATGGAATATCATTTGTCTGGCAGCATGATAGTCTTAGAAGTCAGCTGACACAATTTGTCCTCTCAGTTACCCTGTGTTATTTAGTGTGGACATGCAAGTTTCGCTCACTGTCCTTGTGTTTAGCAATATTTTTGCTAATTCCTATACCAGTAAATATCTATGGGTCCTAAGAAGTTGTCCAATAAAGATAAAGCCCATATTCTTGCTTGAAAGTAAATAAATGTGTCTTGAAGCTAGATTTTCAAGATGCACTGGCAGGTTCGACTCCACCATCCAAACATTTAATATAGGCTTCCTTCTAACATTATCGAATCCTGAAAAAAGGGTGTGGTCAACCTGTGAAGATCAGTTAAGCAACTGATAACTTGCTATGGATGGGTTTTTCAACAATTCATGCTTTAACAGGTTATCAGCTACCTTACTGGTCTTCCTACATTGACCAAACCCAGCTTTCCACTAAGGGATGATGTCAGAAGGAGGCTCAAACAAGTGTCCGTACTGTGGATTCAGCCCTGCCAGTACATCTTGAAATCTCACTTCTAGACATTTTCTTGCTTCCAAAAAAGAATACATGCCTTTGCTTCCTAGGACACCCTATAAGAACCTACAATCAGTTACTGGTTAAGAGAAAATATCACCCCAAACAGAAATAGTGAAAATATCACTAAACACAAGGACAGTGACCAAAAATTGTATCTCCCATTCTCAATAACTTTTATTTTTTGAGTTATTGAGCTAACAAATCATGTCAGCTGACTTCTAAGGCTGTCCCATGCTGCTAGACATACATCATCTATGCCATATGCGAGTAATAGGATTTGTAAAAAAAAAAAAAAAAAAAAATTGCATGAAAGCCTTATTTCAAATGGTATTCATCTTTTCTTTTAAGACTATTCCAAATTGTCTCATAAGCTACTCAAATACAAGCAATAAATGTCAACCTAGAATGACCAAATCATCCATGTGCAAATCATTATGGTTACTGCTAAAAAAAGTTACATTCTTTCAGTAATTCCCAGAATGACATAATCTTGCTCATTTGTACCTACTTAGTATTCTTCAGCATTCAGAACACAATTTTATGATTTGAAAATTCAGAAACAAATATGAAAACCATATCTTCATGGTTCTACTAATGATCATATGGCAACAGTGTACTGCTCTGAGTTTTATATTGTATTTTGTAAGCTAAAAACATTCAGTAGGTTTTATATTTTGATAGCAGAAAACAGTATTCAGCAAATTTTGTATATTTTCTTAGCTAGATCATTTTTAAAAAGGTTTCACATTTCATCAGTCAAAATCAATGTGAAAAAGGTTTGTTAAAAAAAAAAGGTTTACATGTTGTCAAGTAAAACCATTATTCATGTAGTTTTCTAATTTTAGCTAAGAAATAAAAATGCCTCAGCTAGAATCAGTCTTCAACAGGTTTTATGTGTTGTTAACTACCATTCTTCGGTAGGATTTATGTCTGACTGGGAAAAATTGCAGGCTTTATGTTTCATCCACAAAAAGCAGTATTTAGCAATAAAAAATTACTTTTAATTTAATCATGCTTGTAAGATGACAGCAAAAGATCCCAGAGCCAATGATGAGATTCTAATGGCAATACAAGAAAAAAAGTTTATATGGTTTTGCCAATCATGAGAATGTAAATTGGGTCTGTAGGCTGGAGCCCTGACCTGGCACTTGTAAATACCGTACAATAAAAATGTACATGTTCTAATGCAAAACTTAATGATACCTTTTATAATCAAATATAAACTAAAGAGATGCTCTTCCTGTAACAAAATTGCCAAGTCAATAAATTGAATATTCTCAACTATATTAGTTAATTTCTACCTTTTAGTATAAACGATTTTTTTAAATCTATTATTCCTTGTAATTATTATTATTATCCTTTAGTACAAGAAGATGTGCTTCCTTTAGAATGGTGCTGGCGCAGTCTTGTATCTTCCATTCAGCAGTCTGGTGGATCAGCGAGGCGCCTCAGTTTTCTGATCAAGGTTTGGAGGGAAGGTCGGTCTGAGGGAGTGTGGTCCATGGCCTCAGTCTGAAGGGTGACCAGATCACAATATACAGCATCGTCGGTAACCTTCTGGATCACGGGATCCATGACTTCGCCAAATGAATGGACATCGCTTGCCGGGGTAGATGGCTGGCCCTCATACAACTCGGGTGCATACCAAGGGAAGATTCCGTATGTGCCGGTGAGGTTGAGTGTGTCCCCTATCTTGGTGCTCATTCCAAAATCGATGATGTGGATATCGGTGATCCCGGAATCACCAACCGTTATGTTGTTGATTTTAAGGTCGTTGTGGACGAACCCCATGTCGTGGATTTCCTGTAGTTTGTAGGCTATGACGACGAGGGATACGATCAGTTCCCGCTGGGTGCATTTCTGGATATAGTCATCGTAAGTCTTGCCAGTGTAGTCCATGAAGACCCTAGGAGGCTTCAGGCCCAGGCCATACACCTCGGGGGCACCTCCAGCTCCAGCTAGTGCACGCTGAATTCGAATCTCTTTGAGCAATGCAGGGATGTCCTCACTCCTTCGGAGAGTCTTCATAACCATAAGTTCATCATTAGCGAGAACCAAGTCGACTCTTCCGTAGCCACCCCTTCCCAGCTTCTTTACGCGACGTACTACATCGGTGCCAGGCTGTACGACAATGTCATGTTCATCACCCTGGAGAAGATGGCCGTATGTTTCAGTCTGGTCGCAAGAAATGGAGATGATTGCGTCGCTGGTGCCTGAGGAGGAAGCGGAGGTGCTACCGTCTTCAGCAGATGAAGAAGCAGGCTTGTCGAACTGCTTATCCCCGTGTGGCTGCTGGTCCTGAAGATGGGGGTTGGAGTTGCTGAGGGACAATCGCCCTGCCCCAGTCTCCTCCTGCACCTGGAGGTGGTGCTCGTCTTCGGTATGATAGATGACTTTTGACTGAGTGGTCATTTTTGTTGAAATGCTTGAGAGCATGAATTCACTTTAACACATCAACTCGGTTTTCCCAGATGATAGAAATATAGTGAAGTCTACTCTTTAAATATAGTATATTTAAGTAGAAATATAGTGAAGTCTACTCTTTAAATATAGTATATTTAAGTAGTTTAGATCTGGATTATTCCGGATGAGGAGAAAGATCCAGAACTTGAGAGCATGAAATCACCTTCCCTCCTCAACACGGACGTCTCAGCCCTAGAAATGTAGTGAAGGCTGTTCTTCATATACGGTAAAGTTAAGTAGTTAAGCTCTGGATTATATTGGATGAGGAGAAAGAACCATAAATTCATTACCCTGTTAAGGCCGGGCGAAAGGCAGGTGAAGGTCAGACTTCCGTAAAGATGCCCTTTAAAGGTCAAGTCAAGTGTACCTTCATAAAGGTCAGGTCGATTGCCAAGGGTGTCGCCGGTATAGAAAAGATTATGGCGTAGTGGAAATGGCCTTTGACCTACTATTGATCAAACTTTGGTCTAAGGCCAGTGTTGTGGAGAGTGTACTGAAGATGAGCGTCTAGTAAGGATGAGGGTGTAGTGAATATGATCGATCGTGTCAAGTGTATTGAAGACGAAGTGAAGATCCGTTGTATAATGAAGATTGCGTTTGACCTGAAGGTAAGGGCGTCATGAAGATAACATATGACATAACTCGTAAGGGTTAAGTGAAGGGCTTTTGTGAGGTGATTTTTTTATTCCTTATGGATATAATGAAAATGGAATTTGTGTAGTGATGCTGAAGAAACCATTAAGAATCAGGTAAAGGGCTAGCGTTAATGAGGGTGTAGTGAAGATAAAGTGTGTAGTGAAGGTGACGTGTGGCTAGTGTAGGTGAGAGTGTAGAGAAGATGAGGGTGTAGTGAAGATATAGTGTGTAGTGAAGATGACGGATGGGTAGTGTAGGTGAGTGTAGAGAAGATGAGGGTGTAGTGAAGATAAATTGTGTAGTGAAGATGACAGATGGCGAGTGTAGGCAAGAGTCATAGCCTGGCGCCCCTGAAGGAACTGTACCGAAGTGACGGTCGGGGTTGACTCAGGTGGGCCGAGGTGTAGGGCCGCCCTGGGACACAATCTCCCCCCATTATCCCCCCACCCCACCCCAAGTGGTTCCTCACCCGATCCTAGCCTGTGACGGCTGGCTCCCCAAGGGACACTGCCCACCCCCGCCCACAGCCTGGCCTCACACTCGCTTTCAACACCCCCTGACGTACAGATCTCTCCCCTTTTCCCTCCCTTCAGCTGACGTCAAGATGCCCTTGCAACACGTTGTCCATCATTCTGCTGCATCCTGACGACATCTCGTAGAGAGCTGGTCACCCGAGTGTTCTGACTCATTCACCTGCGATTCATCATCCCTCTTGTCCTACAGTGCGCCCTTCCCACCTCCACCATCCTTCACCCAACCTCCAGGAGCCCCCTCGTGTCTCCAGTAGTCCCCAGCTCTAGAGGTCCTTGCGTATCCTGCATTGGGACGTTGATGATAATGAGGGAAGTCATGAGTACAGTGGTATGACAGATGGATAGATAGATGGATAGATAGGACGAGAATTGTCTTTTTTTTTTTCTAAATAATCATTCTGTCCTCTCGTACAAAACAAAGATATTGAAATTATAGGTTTGATCTACAATCACAAAGAAAAAATAATTTCTCCCTTTTAGTATAAACGATTTTTTTTAATCTATTATACCTTGTAATTAATATTATCATCCTTTAGTACAAAAAAATGTGCTTCCTTTAGAATGATGCTGGCGCAGTCATGTATCTTCCATTCAGCAGTCAGGTGGATCAGCCAGGCGCCTAAGTTTTCTGATCAAGGTTTGGAGGGAAGGTCGGTCTGCGGGAGTGTGGTCCATGGCCTCAGTCTGAAGGGTGACCAGATCACAATATACAGCATCGTCGGTAACCTTCTGGATCACGGGATCCATGACTTCGCCAAATGAATGGACATCGCTTGCCGGGGTAGATGGCTGGCCCTCATACAACTCGGGTGCATACCAAGGGAAGATTCCGTATGTGCCGGTGAGGTTGAGTGTGTCCCCTATCTTGGTGCTCATTCCAAAATCGATGATGTGGATATCGGTGATCCCGGAATCACCAACCGTTATGTTGTTGATTTTAAGGTCGTTGTGGACGAACCCCATGTCGTGGATTTCCTGTAGTTTGTAGGCTATGACGACGAGGGATACGATCAGTTCCCGCTGGGTGCATTTCTGGATATAGTCATCGTAAGTCTTGCCAGTGTAGTCCATGAAGACCCTAGGAGGCTTCAGGCCCAGGCCATACACCTCGGGGGCACCTCCAGCTCCAGCTAGTGCACGCTGAATTCGAATCTCTTTGAGCAATGCAGGGATGTCCTCACTCCTTCGGAGAGTCTTCATAACCATAAGTTCATCATTAGCGAGAACCAAGTCGACTCTTCCGTAGCCACCCCTTCCCAGCTTCTTTACGCGACGTACTACATCGGTGCCAGGCTGTACGACAATGTCATGTTCATCACCCTGGAGAAGATGGCCGTATGTTTCAGTCTGGTCGCAAGAAATGGAGATGATTGCGTCGCTGGTGCCTGAGGAGGAAGCGGAGGTGCTACCGTCTTCAGCAGATGAAGAAGCAGGCTTGTCGAACTGCTTATCCCCGTGTGGCTGCTGGTCCTGAAGATGGGGGTTGGAGTTGCTGAGGGACAATCGCCCTGCCCCAGTCTCCTCCTGCACCTGGAGGTGGTGCTCGTCTTCGGTATGATAGATGACTTTTGACTGAGTGGTCATTTTTGTTGAAATGCTTGAGAGCATGAATTCACTTTAACACATCAACTCGGTTTTCCCAGATGATAGAAATATAGTGAAGTCTACTCTTTAAATATAGTATATTTAAGTAGAAATATAGTGAAGTCTACTCTTTAAATATAGTATATTTAAGTAGTTTAGATCTGGATTATTCCGGATGAGGAGAAAGATCCAGAACTTGAGAGCATGAAATCACCTTCCCTCCTCAACACGGACGTCTCAGCCCTAGAAATGTAGTGAAGGCTGTTCTTCATATACGGTAAAGTTAAGTAGTTAAGCTCTGGATTATATTGGATGAGGAGAAAGAACCATAAATTCATTACCCTGTTAAGGCCGGGCGAAAGGCATGTGAAGGTCAGACTTCCGTAAAGATGCCTTTTAAAGGTCAAGTCAAGTGTACCTTCATAAAGGTCAGGTCGATTGCTAAGGGTGTCGCCGGTATAGAAAAGATAATGGCGTAGTGAAAATGGCCTTTGACCTACTATTGATCAAACTTTGGTCTAAGTCCAGTGTTGTGGAGAGTGTACTGAAGATGAGCGTCTAGTAAGGATGAGGGTGTAGTGAACATGATCGATCGTGTCAAGTGTATTGAAGACGAAGTGAAGATCCGTTGTATAATGATTGCCTTTAACCTGAAGGTAAGGGCGTAGTGAAGATATCATATGACAAAACTCGTAAGGGTTAAGTGAAAGGCTTTTGTGAGGTGATTTTTTGTTTCCTTGTGGATATAATGAAAATGGAATTTGTATAGTGATGCTGAAGAAACCATTAAGAATCAGGTAAAGGGCTAGCGTTGATGAGGGTGTTGTGAAGATAAGGTGTGTAGTGAAGGTGACTTGTGGCTAGTGTAGGTGTGAGTGTAGAGAAGATGAAGGTGTAGTGAAGATAAAGTGTGTAGTGAAGATGACGGATGGCTAGTGTAGGTGAGAGTGTAGAGAAGATGAGGGTGTAGTGAAGATATAGTGTGTAGTGAAGATGACGGTAGGCTATTGTAGGTGAGAGTGTAGAGAAGCTGAGGGTGTAATGAAGATAAAGTGTGTAGTGAAGATGACGGATGGCTAGTGTAGGGAAGAGTGTGGAGAAGATGAGGGTGTAGTGGAACTACAGATACAGAGATGGCCTTGTCCACACCCTCACGCATCAGGTCGTAGGTTAAGGGTTATCGGGGTTGTAACGAAAATGGGAATGCATTGATAAGGAGTGCTTTGTCAAGTGGGTCGTGGTAGTGGGTTTCTTACCTGTTCTATTTCCAAGATGAAGGCACAGATGGCCAAATTGCTTCTAGATACCGTGGTAGACGCCATTTATGAAATGAAGAAAGTGTGTGTGTGTGTGTGTGTGTGTGTGTGTGTGTGTGTGTGTGTTTGTCTCTCTCTGT
>JAUUDY010564205.1:0-10316 GCA_032361765.1 Panulirus inflatus | reverse complement strand
GAGAGAGTATCTGGGTAGAAGGAAGAGTAGAAGCTTATTTTGGGTTGGACTGAGGCTTGTTGTGTAGCTGATGCTGGAAGTCGAAACTGATCAGCTTGGTATCTGGAACTGCTGAATTATACTCAGTCCAAACCATCCATTGCACGGTATGACCTGGGGCAAAGAATAGCTATTACATAGGTGAATTAATGCCTATTGCCTGAGGGGATGCAATGTCTGAGGACAACCATGGCAGGTAAACTCTTAACTTGCTGAGGTGACCTAGAGCTTAGTGTACCTGTTGCCTTGCTTACCCACAGTCTTACTGTAGCTAACCATTGCATGGGTTGCCCAACGTCAAAGGCAACGTATTTGACTAGTTTTTTTTTATGTTAGAGGCTCCAGTTACGGTCAAAAGTCCTCATCAAGGTTGGGCCTTAATTGAAATATGGAGACAGTTATGAAATGGAAAAAGAAAAGAGAAGGGCAGTGTCTATGAATTTTTAAGAAAGTGAAAAACCTGTTTTTTGAAATGGGCCAGGTCATAGTTATTGGGAAAGACATGAGAAGGTAAAGAGTTGACCCTAATGTTCAGGACGCCTAATGTCTCAATGACCCAGTGTCAGGGGTAATTATTGCCAGGTTGACATCATGTTAAGGACAACTCTTCCATGGTGAACACGTACTTGCCCTCCCTAATATAGAAGCGAACAAGTGTCTCGGAAAACCAAACGCATACGTGACTAGTTTCTCAACTGATCATTACATCAAAGACATGTTGTCTTGAATACCACTCCGCAGGCGGTCCATTATCAGTGATTCCTGCTGCATTTAGTCCCGTATGTCCATTAAATAGACCGAACATTGGTCAATTTTCGAACCTACTTACTATAAAACCATTCGCTATTTATTATCAACTATCGTCTAAACCATCAGTCACACAACCTCAGATTCGCCAGAGGGATTGATCACAAGTGTCCCTTATAACCAAAGGTTCTAGTCAATAAACCACCCGTTGCTAAGATCACCAATCACCTACACCCACTATTAGGTACAGACCCTCCCTCCTCCTCCTCCCTTACCCTAGTCTAACCTGACTGCCCATACCTTTGTTTATCCATTAACTAAATAATTTATTTTCTGACACATTCATTGTCTGCCTTCCTCATAAGTCGAGCTACCTACCTCTGGTTCATTCTTTTTTTTCTTTTTCACCTCAAGGAACTAATTTTCCAAAGGCTTCAAGTTGCCAAGCACTGCTGAGGCCTCCGAAAGCCTGCCATCCAAGAAGTCAATAGTGCGTCACCTCTATCATCCTCATCCTAATTCACCCTCATCCTGCACCAACCATCCCCTCATCCAGCAGAAGCAAAATCAACCAGAAATCCTGATAAGTTATCAGACGTGAGGATCTGACCCGAGCCCGTCATATCCTGTTCTCGCTGGGGAGGAGAGTGAACAGACCTTGAGGCAAAAGAAACCAAGAGTAAAGTTCAACAGGACTCTTCAATTTTCCACCCACTAGATTACTGAATATTCTTCAAGATGAAGCAGTTTTCAGTGTGTTACCTGACTCCTGAAGACAATCTCATCAACTTCTTGGTTACCACAACTTCCTAGTGACACGAGTGCATTACGCCAGACAAAACCCCACTAACTACAGTGATGCCATTTCCATAAATCTCTGTACCCACAAATTATCATTACTCCCGCCACGAGTGTCCACCATCCTTACATCGCCCATAGATTCATACAACCAACGTCCAAATGACCCACAAAGTGTTGGTATCAGCAGGCTCTATGTACCCACACACACTCTCAGCTCCCACAGTTTCCTAGTATTTGTATATAAACACCTACAGTCCCCAGTGCTCACAACCTCCCAACGTTACAGTTTCCCAAAGCTTACAGACTCCTATTTCTACAGTGTTTCAATACCCGTACATTCTGGATGTCTACAGTATTCACAAAGTTCAGTGCTCCTAGTCTTAACAACCTCATGATACACACTACCTCATAATGCACACACACACTTCAGGTTCCTCGGCTTCCCTGGGCCTGGCAAATGGTCTAGACCCACATCATAAATGTCATCCACGAGCACCCAGTCTTGTATGACTTATACCTGCCATCAGCTCTGACCAGCACCCACACTTGCATAACAACTTCTATATTTGAGAACTTGTTTTCTGTTCCCGGCTTATGCCTGAATGAACTGGTGTTTATATTGACCTATGTGGCTTTTAACTACCAGACCACATGGTTATAATGACCCATGTGACCTGTGTGATTTCGGTCCACAAGACGCGGTGTTTGTTATGGCCTTTGATTACAGACGCTACTGACTTTTCTGGCTTTGTGCTCTACACAGCTCATAACGTATATAACAGTGACCATGTGTCATCTGGTGTTGACCAAAAATCTGGGATCTAAGTACCTTTGGTCTCTCTAACTTCTATAACTCTCCCCTGTATAGAATGTCATGCATAATAAGTCTTGCGACCAGTTAACTTTTATCTGATTGATTCGAGGGACTTTCTCCTTGCCATCGGATACACTGCTTCAACCTGTCTGATTTGGTGTTCTGGATCAGTGACGTGCGGAAATGTTAAGGGTATCGCCTGGTATGAGCACAGCCTATATACAGACCTGTGTACAGTAACTTGATCACTCTCTTTGTTCTTAACTCTCTCACTTGTGATTTGACAGAACTGATGGCACGTTAAGTCACTCGATGCTGTGGAAATTAACAAGTATTTTACCATGTAATTTTTTTTTTTAACTTCACACTCTTCTGGGGTGAGGCGACTGGCGGTCAGAAACAATTTAGTTTCCTCAGTACCAACTTAGAAACATCTTGTTAAGATTTTGTTAAAGACCTAAAGATCTGATCAGATGGGACACTGTAAGGATTCTCTCTTACAAATGTATGCAACAAGGTTTTGAATTGATGTCATCTACCTCCCTCGTTTTTCATATCAATGCATATACGACGAATTTATTTATATCATATTGTAATATTTCTGAATGAAGAACTGATCCTAAAACCTCTTTTGCACGCAAATTCAACAACCAGTAAAATAGATATTGATGTGACTTTTCCCTCACTACCCGTTTGGTGCACTGAAGCCGATCAAAATTACTTTTACGCAGAGCTCTTTGGTTTACGAGCAGACCCAAGTGTTAGCGAATGTGGAGGAAATGATTTCGTTTGCTTCTTCAGCAGTAGAAATAACTTTTTTTTTCCGAGGAAGATATCAAGAATTGATTCCAGACACAAAGGGGAGGAGAAGAGGAGAGTCAGAGAGCATTGATAAACTTCAACTCCCACTGGCCGTCCAAGGCGAAGTTCTTATAAGCTCAGTGAGCCTTATTTTGACGTGGCTGTGTCTGGTATACAGCGAGGAGGTCGAGACACCTCCCTCGGGTTAAGTCCACGAGCCCCTAATAACATTGAATTACCTTCGGACTTTACACGTACCATCACGAAGGCTGTGAATGGAATGGTGTCCTCTGACTGCAGTTCACTGAGCTACTTACGATGTCAAGTGTCATATAAGAAACTTTTTGTCGATCGTATCTAAAGAACATACTAGTGAGCCTTTCTTCTTTACACACTCTGAAACTTAGCGGTTCCTTTCCCCCTTTTCATATTCAGTGCTGTTTATTGGTTACATTTGACGTTTATCTTTGTACGAGTATACTGAATAGCTTTCTTTCGTTGTAATACTCATTACGAATTCTTTACGAGAGATATGCTATCTGTACTTGAAAGATTTTCCAATTTTTATTTATTTTTTATCTGACAAGTTTCTTTTCCTCTTTTTCTATTATTTGCTCAGCACGTTCTGCAAATTCTTATTTTGACAACTCAAGCATTTATAGCCAATCGTAAAGTAATTGCCGGTCTGGTTCATGTCAGTGGGGCAGTAAAGGTATGACTGGGCGAATACCACCAGCTTGCCTCACCAACTGCCCAGGCAAGATACTCAGTAAGTCTATCTCAGATCGCATGAAGACTCCTGGCGCTGATGATTTCGCATACAGGTATCATAACATCCTGTTTACACAAAGATCAGTTTGTATTTTTGTACGGATCTGTTAGTATCACATGGGAGACTACACTCAAATAATGTCTTATAAGTTTACTAAGGGCTTGCATGAGTTTATAAATGCATTGGTAAGTATTTTTCGACTAGACTGTAATGACAAGGTCGAATGTATTAGTACTAGGTTATTAGCAATGTGCAGGGGTATCCAGCTATGTTGTCAGTCCTTCTACTTGACTACATTTAGACGATTCATTCCCTCGAGCGACTCGACCCCTTTGAAGGATTATGAGTTTATAACAGCGCCCAGCTCCCTGATATGCCTTCCTTGCCCCGGAGAGTGTGGTATGATCAAGGGAGATACACTAAAGGAAACATAAGTCTCAACAACCTCACTGGACGTCAAACGTAACATCTGGCAACTGAGATCTCGTTGGTTGTGTCTCGCGTCGATGCGTGGCGCCACCATCGCGAGCGGTTAGTCGGCAATACTCGAATTGTTCTTCAGGTGGCTCGACACTGTAATGGCTCCCAGCTGAACTCATTAGTATGTCAAGAGAAAAACATTTAAGATTCCTGAGGTTCGTAAAAGATGCATCACTGTGTCTATAAACATGTAAAGGAAGAGTACACACGACAGTGATAACCACGTTTGATGGGAACAAGTTAAACCTGTAACCTGACTTGTGTCTTCTTGTGACTTTAGTTAATATCCGATTTTCGTCTCATGGTCATAAATCATGATTTTAAACCACTATCGTTTTTCTATCTATTCTAGATATGTGATCTTACGAGGATCATCGCACAATTCCATCACTTGACGATAAGTATACCTTCCCAAGCTACTAGCGTCAATGATATCAAATCAACACGAGAAAGTCGGGAGGGCTTCGTTGCAAAGGGAAAATTGTGGGGTTTGATCAACAGCAAACGATTTAATACTTGACTGAAAGCAGTATTTCATGAAATACGAGTTGATTTTCAGACTCTTTTTTAAGTTATCAAGAATTAAATATATCATGAGATACGAGACAATGGGTCCATGTCATAAGGTTGGGTTACGTAAGAGTAAAACTTAACTTGTCCTAACTTTATATCATTTACATGATAGCACATAATCTCTCTACTTCAAAGGTCTGCCCAGTTTATCGGGATGATTCAAGCTTCTTTTTTTTTCTAATGTAGAGATGTACACGCATTAGGACGTGAGGGAATCATATGATACTATTAATCCTAGAGTGTCTGGCATGGATCATTACGGCCTTCGAATGGTATCTAAAGGTATGCAGGCGATCTAATGCATATCTGTCTTTCAGATTTATTATCATGAGTTATCACGCACATACATCATATTGTGACTGCACATGTGTATCTGAAGGTCACTTCTGTAAATAGGTGTTTGTTATTGCAAGTGTGAGTCAGTCCGCACCAGTACGTTTATCTGGCTTTACACTTGCAAACGTGTTTAGATTTTTATAGTTATGTAATGTGTCTATGCCCTTTTGTTTTGTATTCGTATTGTAAGACAAAGGTTCAGTACATAAATGGTCTACATTATCTTCTTTCTCCTGCACCACTGTGCCTGCCTGGCCTGCAGGATACATGATTATGTATCGCTTGTTCTGCCTATGCATAATTGCTCTTGCATGTTTATCATCTAAGTCTGCTTGCAAATGTGTTGTACATAAGACCGGTGGTCTTAACTGCATAACTATGTACATAGACCGAATAGGTGAAAATGCTAATACTGTTCATGCAGTGCTGAGCCAGTGGTAACTACAGAGAAAAGTTGACATCTATTTTTTCTATTTATTGAAGTTATTAATTGGCTGTGCAACTTTATATTTTACCATCGCTCTCGAAAGGTCAAAGACTTTCAGTGCACATGGAGAAAAAGCGTGTATGGGTAAACTTGAAGGAATAGAAATGATGAAATCTAGGATAAGGTGTATAAATTATTCACATTAGATCCGATCATTTGGTATATCAATCATCATAAGCAATGCAGTGAATTATCAATAATTTTCGCAGGTTTGGTGAGATAGGATATATATATATATATATATAGTGTGATTGTGTGTATACATTTCCTCATGTTTTGTTTGAAAAAAAAATCATTAGTATTGATTTTATTTCCTTTTTGCCTCATACTAAAACCCATTTTGAATATCTATCCCAAAGGCAACATTGATGTACCTTCAACACTTAACGCTGTACGTTCTGCAAAATCATATGACCTTTAGAATTTTCGGGTTATAGTGAGCAGTTAGATTTTTTTCTTCCAATCTTTTTTTTCTTAATTTCAAAATTTCGGAAAATGTTCCATCGATTTTAAATGAAGCTTTGCGTGTAGCTATTTCACCTCATGTCTGTTGGTAATTTCTTACTTTAAGATCGCGGCGATTCTGCCTATCTCCGTCGACAGAAACCGTGTCAGTGGATTACGTTAGGATTAGGTCAATTAGGCTTTCTTGGGCAAGCCTTGTGTCTTGCTTGTTAATAACGAATATCTATGAGAGAAAAGGCAATTTCAACCTAAGAAACGTTACCTAACCTATTTAACGTAACGTAAATTTCGTTACACTCCTGCATGTGGAGTGGAGATTTATCATCTGTTAGAACTAACATCCTATATTTTTCGTCAACATCGATGAATTAGAACCGTCCTTCCCTTAAAGTGATTAATTATCATGTCTTAGTAACCCTCGTTATGTCACTGAAATCGGTCGATGATTAATGATATCCCCGAGTTGTGCTAGGCTCTTGTGGGAGGGTTTTGATGTTTTGGTTTCCACAAGTGCAGTGTGTGGTAGCTAGGCTCCAACTCGCGTCATCTTCAATCATCTGGCTCTCAGGCTTTGCTTAGTCAGACGAGGAATAACGAGAGTGGATTCTAATATCTTCTTCATGGAATTCAATCCTTCCCGACTGGTCTCTCCACTTGGTGTCGAAATCCCCTTGATATAAGAGGGAGAAAAACAAGTAATGATCTGATGAATAAGACGCGAGTCACTGACCGACGCTGGGGATCTTATGCTCCTCTCGAATTTCGATCCCCACCGGTGAGCAATGTATCTTCATGCATCATTAGACATTAATGAGACTGTCACCGCTTCTTGAATGATGCCTCTGATGTCACAGGCGACTATCGTTGGTCCTTTGGGTATGATTGAAGACCGTGGTCGATGAATGTTAATGGTGTTGGGTACTTCCGTCATTGCGGTCTACTTTACGGACGAGAGGAGGTGACTGGCCTGCAGAATTAGGTTTTCGACTGATTATTATTTGTCGAGATAATATCGCAAGGGGATCAGAGAACCACAGACACAAGATTGATTGGTTGTTCTGACAGGCACGTCTCTCACTCCCCATAATCTACCGCTGTTGTTTTCGTTTAATACACAGATGAAAGGTAAAAAAAGTGGGGAATTCCTAAGGATGAAAGATTTGTTAAAATATAAAAACATATATATTTCTCTGATGCCTCAAAATATTAACTCTTATGTAATTATATTCACATTCGCTTCTTTTCGTCTTATGCTTTAGTTCTCTGTGTTCTCTTTCATGCCATGAGCTCCTCCTGTCTTCTTCTGGAGAACAAAAAAGGCCTTAGTACAGTTAGATCACTACTTAATGTAAGGCAAGAATGTGTGACCCGAGAAGGATATAATGGTTCTATGAAATTCCATGGGCACAGCTTCTGTGTCAGGTCCGAAGCAGGTTTGAAATTTATGCCTCTCCGCTTCGTTTAACCTGAATGGGTCTCTAATACACTTGGTGTAACCTGAGATGGTGTGGTCCCAGGGAGAGGAGCTGGGGTTTCTTTTCATCAGCGAATCAGGTGCCACTCTAGGCCCCTTGGTAGTAGCGCTAAACATTCGCCAGCTAAAGCTTTTTACTGCCGGGTCTGCCTTTTCAAGTGAATTCTTTATTATTATCTAATGATAATGAATCCAAAGACGAAGCCGATGCCGCAACAGTTATTGCCTCTCGACATAATGAAGTGGGGTGAGTTTTATCGACCGTTTGCTTCATCATGTGTTTTTCTTCTTTCGTTTTTCTCTTCTTTGATGCCTGACCGACTCTTCGACGCACCATCAACTGATGCATTATTGACTACCTATAGAGATGAGGATAGCTTTCATGTAAGGGACTTTCTATAATCCCGTACAACCGAATTTTTCTACATTATTTCAAAGGTCTTGTTGTTTTTTTGTTTCAAGATCCGGAATTTTGTGTACGATTTCTTAAACCATTAGAGTTTCTGAATTATATCAGGCTCTGATAAGCGCTCCTAACTCGTGGCAATTAGATATGCATATCTAGAGGACGTCAAATATCTATTCTTTGCAGCAATTCCTGAAAAAAGAAACTTGGCAATGTACATTTTATCTTGAACAAAAGATTTTAGATTTTGAAATCGCAAACTGAATCAGATATTTGGAGATATTTGTTTTTTACGTGATCAAGATTTTCAAGAAGTTATTTTCCGCATGAAAGCGAGACTTGGGTGTTGTCTCGGTGATGTGGCAGATCTGTGTGGGCCGAGGTTATGACAGTAATGTTCTTCATCCTTCTCCTGTGTGGTAGATATATATAGACACCAGCCAGGGGAAGAATATATAGTCTCACAGCTGTGTTGGGCCTCGCCAACCAACCAGCAGCTTGTAACTGAGGTCGAGTTAACTCATGGGCTATATGTCCGGGAACATATATGTATAGCCCTCACTGACAGATCACCCCGCCACCTACCGTTGGCTGATGCTATACGCGTTATCACGTTCTGATACACTTAAGACCAAGACAAAAAGCAGTCGCCAAGACCAGAATAAGAAAACGTGGCGAGGGTCACCATCAAACGTTTCCAAACGTTAAAGAAAACCATCAAGCAAAAAAAACAGGATGTAAACCCAGACTTGGGCTGAGGCTGGTGAGATATGGCGATCATGATGATGATGAAGGTGACCAGTTCGGTAGTGAATGATGATAATCCTGGCGAGGTTGATGGTATGCAGTGTCATGCAATTATCATCAACAATGGATCTCGAAGGCTCGGAGGAGAGGCTGGCTATTTAAACCTCTCTCTTCTTCTGCTCTGATCCGGCTTCTGGGGCATATGGAACACACACACACACACACACACACACACACACACACACACACGTATACAAAGTTTAGGTAAGGAAAGTCTTGCTTTACAAATCGCCTTCGACTGACTTCTGTTAGTGACCAAAGTTTCAGACTGAACGAGGGAGATAGGTGGCATCTGTGTCCCTGAACTGCCAGACGGCGTTTGACACCGTACCACACAATAGAGTGGTAAAGAAACTGTATATCCAGGCGCGAATGATAAGGAGACTCGATCAATGGATAGAAAATTATCTTAGTGGAAGGGAACAAAGGACGTAAGTCAAAGGAGCCAGCCATCTCGTAGTCAGTCGGGGTCACCGCTGGCGTGCCTCAGGGCTTAGACCCAGGAGCATTGTTCCTTTTGATCTATGCAAATGACCTGTTAGTAGGATCCGACTCATACTTGAATATGTTTGTCGATGATTTCTAACTCCTGGGGGAAGTAAAGAGTGACGAGGATTGACACAACAAACTGTAAAAGTGGGTCTGATGAGTGGTCGATGAAATTCAACCAGAGTAACTGAAAATGTAATGTGGATAGAGCAGAGTGAAACAAGGCCTTGTGACATGTAGTAACTGGAGAAAAGCTGCAGGAATCTGTGTGGGAGGGAGGTGGGAGTCGACATTTTACTCAACCTGTCGCCAGAGCTCCACCTTAAGAGGACTGTAAGGAGAAAAACTTCCTGCTGGCAAATATTAAAAGCACTTCTAAGTGCATTGGATAAGCCTATTCAAGGCTTATAATGGGCCAGAACGAGAATATGCTTCTCAAATTTGGTCACCGAACTTAAAGTGGCACAAAGAGCTAATAGATAAGGTCCAGGAGAGGGCAACAAAGGTAGTACCAGAATTAAGAGAGGTGAGTTATGGTGAGGGGTTAGAGGCAGTAAACTTGCCCACCATGGAAGAGATAAGAGTAAGGGGTGACTCGATCATAACCTTCAAGTTTCTAAACCAGTTTGATGATGTCGACGGTGAGCTGTTCAAAAGATATACATATACAGAACGAGCAAAGACCCAAAACAATTACCAAAGTAAGAAGCGTGTTACAAAAGACATCTACCTTTATAGTACCGGAGTCATGTAAGAATGGAATCAGCCAGATTGGAATGCCGTGTATGTTGACAGTATACAAAAGTTTAAAACGTTATCAAAATT
>JAUUDY010564094.1:0-10317 GCA_032361765.1 Panulirus inflatus | reverse complement strand
AAACGGAATCAAATGTATGAATGTACGTACGTCTTGCCGAATCATCTATGAATCAAACGAGGCGTTTAGTTAGTGGGTAGTTGAACGTCATATCTATTTTGTCGTTAAGCGTAAAAGAACCCTGTGTGTGTAACGATTTGTGGCTGAATGATTAATCGGCACTCGATAACCGCTCAATCCAACATATATATACGTATATACACGAATATAGCAACAGGTATCACGTGACCTGTGGTTCAATAGTTGCTCTGTTGGTTAACAGTTCTTCAGGCCTATCGATTGCCAGGAACATTATAAGTCCGTAAACATTACGTTATGACGTCAGCCGAATTATCTTGACCACCTTAATTCAAAGGCGATGCAGGTTCTCGCTAGATTTATAAATATAGACCTTGCTTAACATGAAAAGTGCCGTGGTATCTCTTTTTTTTTCTTTTTTTGGAACTGCACACATTCATCATAGCTGGACACAGTGACCCACTTGGCACAGGTGCTTATGATATCACTGCTGGCGCGAAGGCAACGACGAGCAGTGGACTCGCGGAGTTGCAGATCCATCATGGCGGACGGGCCAACATACCAATTATCGAGCTGTGTTGATCTGACGCAAAGATGCAGGCAGAGACGATACGTACACGCACCATGCTTCTGTGTACACTGACTCATGTATGTATGGTGACACACACAGGATGTATACTTGTATTCAATAATGACATAATGATAACTTGATGCATTAACACAAGTGTCTAGTATCCTAGCTAACATAGACCTACAACCTAGCGGGTTTAATCCTCTCCAGTACTAAATTCGTGGGATATATAGGTCAGTGATAGTCCTATGTTAATATGCAAATCCCTTTATAACCTATATAGCAACGTGTGGCCCACTGAAGTATTCTTAGGGTTATACAAGACGCTGACAGTGTTGTATAAGGATTGTTGATCTGCACACCTCAAGAAAAGACATCGAAAACGTCTGTGCTCACCAGGGCTCGAACCTGG
This sequence comes from Panulirus inflatus, assembly GCA_032361765.1. Taxonomy (NCBI): domain Eukaryota; kingdom Metazoa; phylum Arthropoda; class Malacostraca; order Decapoda; family Palinuridae; genus Panulirus; species Panulirus inflatus. The sequence goes on along the minus strand of JAUUDY010564094.1, from coordinate 9,316 downwards.
GACCTTCTGTGTGTTAGACAGATGTGATAACCACTACACCATGAGCACCCGTGGTAGCTTTAGACGAGCCAACAAGGAATGCCAATACTGAATGCTGTTTGCTGCGAGCCAAATGCAATGTATTTTTAGCACCAAAGGCGTTACAGCAACACATCTACCGTACTTTACGTTTTCATGTCTCATGACACATGTACTTTTTGTTTAGTAAATATACGATAGTCTTCATAAGTATGAACTCCTCATCTCAGAAACGTAAGGTAATATTATAACTAGGAGTCCATACACCAGGTGCTGTATGAATAATCTCAATAGATAAGTCGATGGTTGGTCTAAACAATTACTGTAATCAGAGATTTTGTCAAATTCAAAGCCTTACCAAAGACAAGCCTTGACTCAGTTGTATGACATATTAACATAACATTTCTAGGCTGGTGTCTGTAATCACTCACTGCTGACTTACTGGGCGGCTCCATCATAATGGCAGTTACCGAACCGCGTTGACCGATGCAAAGATGTCATGACAATAAGTAGGAGGAAAGTCATGCATAAGGGCATACATACATACGAACAAAAACAGATACAAGCACACAGATACAAACCTAGAAATGATAGAGAAAGGAAGATGCTAAGGATAACCTTAATTCTAAATGTAATGATAACACAGCCACCTCCAAGACAGTGGGATATGAGGAGGAAATTCTAACGATGGTCTATGGCGCGTCCTTCCCCTTACATCTTTGCTGCCACAGACTGTGCTCACAAGGGCTCTGATCTGAGACTTGCTCTGTGCTAGGCGGATGTGACAACTACTACACCACATTCAGCCAACACCGGGAAGAGTGGCAGTGAGAAGTGACGAAACTGTTCCTTAGCTACCTCAAGAATGAAGTTAAGGGTGGATCTATTTTCTGAAGTGTTCACAAGACGACAATGAGAGAGAGAGAGAGAGAGAGAGAGAGAGAGAGAGAATTTTCATGTTACGTTTTCTAGTAAAAGTTATAAAGATCTCAGTGTTCTGTGGTGTGCTGGCTGACTGAAGTATATTAACTTGAAAGTCAGCAAATGGTATAATAAAAGTCTGTGCTCACCAGGGCTCGAACCTGGGACCTTCTGTCTGTTAGACAGATGTGATAACCACTACACCATGAGCACCTGGTGGAAAGAAATACCAGCCAGGTCATAATGAACATGGAGTGAAATCATGTTTTATCAGTGCACCTTTTAAAGATTATTTCCAGTCTAGGAATACGTAAATTATCATACAGTATACCTCTGGTCTACCAAAGACCACACGACACCAAGCAGTAAGACACAATATACTCTTGGTTCCTTACGTGTGCAGGTTTGGGTCATATGAGGAAGATATATTTGTCACTGGTGAGTCATAAAGAAATGATTTCTATCTATAGATCACTGATGAAGACCTCGTAGCTACGCTGGACATAGTAATCAATAATGAGTGACTGTGTACACATCAGTCCAGGCTCAGTGTGTTTACACTTCCTGTGGCAGACCCATCCTGTTGCGGCCTCACCTACACATGTATAATAAATATTGAAAAAAGATAAATATCACACACACACACACACACACACACACACACATACATACAAAGATACCAACACTACACAAAAACAAGACATTTTCTTTCAATGAATATAATGACATTTATTAGGTTAATCTGCTGCCCAGCTGTGCTAAGCGATATTAATACAAATGCTTATGATCCTTGCGAGCACAGACCTACATCCTGGTAGTCCTTATATCCCAATAATAAACTCGGTTGATATTCCATTGTTGATATCCAAAACCCTTTATACCTTGTAGCGACGTGTGACTATTTACGAGACGTATACAGTGTTGTAGAATGGGTGTTTGCAGATCTTCCATCTCACCAAAAGACATCGAGAACGCTTGTGCTCACCAGGTCTCGAACCAGGTACCTTCTGTGTGTTAGACATATGTGATAACCACTACACCATGAGCACCTACGGTAGTGGGAGACAAGCCAAGAATTGATCCCAGTTGTGTTCAATGTTTGTTTCTTGCCAAGCGCGATGTATCTCTTTGGCATGAATGCTGTACATCCATCGCGCGTACCGTTTTCAGACCAAAATAATGCCTTACGTCACAATGTTACGTTATCTATGTCATCATCACATGCTAAGGTTTTGTTTTATAAACATCAGTTCTTTAGTAAATGAATCATACAATCCACGTGTATGAACTATTAACTAAGACTCTATACCCCAGTGCTGTATAAATCATTTGAACAGCCGCGTTGCCGGTCGGTATTAACAGGTACTGTAAACAGTGATGTTACACAATGTAAAGCCTCACCAGATACAAGCCTCGGCTCACTTGTATATCAAAATACATTCAATTGTAGGTTGCTGCCTTACCCTCTACTTAGGGCGGGTCCATCACGGTGGAGCGCCAACCAAATGGAATTTATCGAGCCGTGTTGACCCATGCCAAGGTATGAAGGCAATAAGTAAGAGCAGAGCCATTCTTAAGGACACAGTTAAGTACATACGAAGAGAGATACAAGCACACACAAACACAGATAGAAATCTAGACGTGGAAGCTGCTGAAGCTATTAGTAAATATTCTTATTCAGAAAACAGACACGATATTCTTAGAGGAGTTCTTCCTCCCTCTTGTATCTTGCAGTGTGGAAATGCGCTTTCGTCACCACACAACAGTGTGACCCACGCAGAATCTGAGGTGCTAACACGTTCGAGGGAACGTCAACTGTGCCTGGAAGCCACGAGAAGTACACTCGGTATATAGATCTTTAAATCCGACACTGTTCTCTTAAACAAAATATCCACTACGCTCTGGAGAAAATACTTTTTTTCAATCTTCATGACAATATCCTGGACAATGAAATGACTAGAACACGGTGCAGTAAATCATTCATGTTACAGTGTGCCACAGACTATGCTCACAAGGGCTCTACTCTGAGACTTGCTCTGTGCTAAGCGGATGTGACGACTGCTCCACCATAAGCAGTCCAAACCGGGAAGAGTTCTGAAGTTCTTCTTCGCACATTAATGATTCAGTGGCAGTAAGAACTGATGTAAGTCTTCCTCATCTGCCTCAAGGATGAAGTTAAGTATGGAATTATTAACTGAACGGCCCATGCGAAAGACAACGGGGTAAGAGAAAGAGGGAAAGAGGGAAAGATAACAGATCGATTGATACATGGATAGACATGCCTATTTTAGCTGGCTGGCTAAAGTATGAATAAAATCTGTGCTCACCAGGGCTCGAACCTGGGACCTTCTGTGTGTTAGACAGATGTGATAACCACTACACCATGAGCACTTGATGCCATTGAGTACCAGCCAGACTTCAAATCAAACGATTTAGACATCATATCTTGTCGAACGATAAACAACTTCACTATCGAAGGTACTGTATCGTACATCAAAGACATCAAAGATTCTTTTATCTTGAATAATACTGATAAGTGTATCACCAACATGAGAAGTTCCAAACAGGTGATCATGGTACACGGACGGAAGTCATGTTTTACACATGTATCTTCTAAAGAATATTTCCCCGTTTATGAATCCATAAAACATTATATATATCTTTTGAATATCACAAGAATACACGATGCCACTCGATATACCATTATACTAAGACAACATTATACACTCGGTTCCTTACCTACAGAGTTTTGGGTCATATGAAGCAAATATATTTGTAACTGGTAAGCCAGGAATTTTATCACTTCCATTTGTATATCACTGTAGTTCCAGACTGACCAAGATTTTGTAGCTTCACTGGATATAGAAATCAAGAATGAGTGACTGTATACACGTCAGTACAGAGATAGGGTGTTCACATAACCTGTGCCTTCTAGACCCATCCTGTTGCAGCCTCACCTGCACAACATGTCATAAATAGAGAAAAGAGATTGATATCACACACACACACACGAGATGTATTTCATTATGTTCAAATAAAAACATAATGACATTTATACCAGTAACTTGTAGCCCAGCTGTCTCCAACATAAACACATCCTCGCAAGCATATATCTCGCGAGTACACACACGTATATCTCGCGAGTACAAACTCTGGTGATATGCCTGTGTTAATACTTAAAGCCCCATACACATTATAGGATGTGTCACACGCGAGGACTCCCTAAATCGATACAATGACGCTGGCAGTGCAGTATAAGGGTGACTGTAAATCTTAAGCTAACCAAAAGACATCGAGAACCCTTGTGCTCACCAGGTCTCGAACCTGGGACCTTCTGTGTGTTAGACAGATGTGATAACCACTACACCATGAGCACCTTCGGTAGTATGAGACAAGCCAAGAATTTATCCCAGTTGTGTTCGATTTCTGCTTCTTGCCAAGTGTGATGTATTTTTACCATCAAAGGCATTAATGTCACCATTCCACCATACTTTCCGTTTTCAGTCCAAAATAGTGACCGTGTTAAGTCACAATGTAAACGTTACCTATGTCATCATCACAAGTTGAGATTATGTTTTATAAACATCCGTTCTTTAGTAAATGAATTATATAACACACGAGTACGAACTGCTCATCCAGACATGGATAGTAATTTTAACTAGGAATCTATGCATCCGACGCTGTACATACAATTCTAACACACAAGTTGCTGGTTGGTATAAACAATTATAGTGAACAATGATGTTGGAAAATTTAAAGACTTACCAAAGACACCTCTTGGCTCACTTGTATGATATATTAACATTACATTTCTAGGCTGGTGTCCGTATCACTACTGACGGTACACTTAACTTGTGTCGGGTCCATCATAGTGGTGGCGCGTCAGTCAGATGGCATTTATCGAGCCGTGTGTTGACCGACGCAGACATATTAAGTCAATAAATATGATCCAAGTGATGCATGAGGACACAGTTTAGTGCAAACAAAAACAGATGCAAGCACACACACACACACGCAGATAGAAACCTAGATGTGAAAAACAGTAGAAGATGCTTAAGTTAACCTTTATCTTAAATGTTTTTATTAAGAAATTACATCCATTTTAGCTACACCCTGAGATGGAAGCAGATGTTTCTCCTAATGTTCTCAGAGGCGTCCTACCCAACTCCCTCCCTCCCTTCCTCCCTTCTACCCGACTCCCTTCCTCCCTTCTACCCGACTCCCTCCCTCCCTGTATCTTGGTGTGTGGAGATGCGCTTCCCCTACCGCACACCAGCCAGTGTGTTCCACGCAGATTCTGAGGCGTTAACACTTTCGAAGGCATGTCAATGGTGCCTGGAAGCCATTATAAGTATGTTCGTAATAGATATCTTTAAATCCGACGCCATTCTCTTGAACACAGTATCCATTACGCTCAGGAGAAACTACTTTTCAGTGTTATTGAATATGTCCGGGACAATGAAATGGCTAAAGGAGGAAATACCTTTCAATATATATTGACGATACCGCTGAAAAGTGAATTAGCTAAAATACGGTGTAGTAAACCAGTCACTGTCAAGCACGTCCAAAACTGTGCTCACCAGGGATCGAACCTGGGACCTTCTGTGTGTTAGACAGATGTGATAACCACTACACCATGAGCACCTGATGTAGGGAAAATTCCTGAAAATCTCGAATTGATTTCCAGTTGCGGTAAGAACAGATGTAATTGTTCCTCAGCCATTTTAAGGATAAAGTGAAAGATGAAGATATTTTCTGAACCTTTTCTGTCCCCCACGATGGCACCAGTTGATCACTTACGAATGCTTACTACGAGATTCAGACACAAAAAAGAAAAGAAAAAGAAAGGCAGGGTTAGCGCGTAGCACTCAACACCGGATAGTATAGAGCTACACCAGAGCAAGTCGAGCGAGTGTCCTGTCGGTAAGTGTTGTGTATGGAGTGGAGAGACTGTACGTTTGTGGGATGAAAGCCAGCGGTCAGTGTAGGGGTTTGAGGCGGAATGAAGACACTCGACATCCACCGAAGTGTTGGCTCACGACGCAGCCGTCACACTCCCTCCCGATACTTAGTCGTGTATTACCGGTTATATACCTCCTTGGTCGGTGGCTGCCTAACGCCTACCACTACGAGAGATAGTGTCTCTATGTAATTACCTCAGTGAGAGAGAGCTTTTTTCACTCGTGGAGACCCCATCTCTTGAACTTTTTCTTTCATCATACTGCATAATCTTCTTTGTGTTCTCCATATTCACAGTTTCATATGTGATTTATCCAATTCATCCACTACCATTAGTATACTATATGGGTATTTCTTTACATATTTTATAATAAGTTTCTTGCTTAGTTTCATGTTATGGCCTCTGGTTGTTCAAGCCTCGCATCTCTCGAAGAACTGATCACTTTTCCCAGAATTTAAGGTTGTGATCGAGTTACCCATGGCTCTTCTTTGTTCTGTTGTGGACAAAGGTAAGGCCACTCACCTTTCTTTGTTGCTCAACTTTCTTAATTATGATCCACTGTCCTCCTCTGAAGTTTCTCTAGGAGTTCTTTACTCTTTTTCAAGTGTAGTGACCAAACTTGAGAAGCAGTTTTAGCCTGCAGTTTTATAGCCTAATGTATTTCTTTATCCATAACCTTGGATGTTGTCGTAAGATATTTGGCAGCAGACATTTTGTCTCTGTTTAGCAAATGAGAGTCTCTGGCAATAGGCTGGGGACTTTGTCTACTCCCTAGTCTCTCATAGAAACAGATTTCTGCAGCTTATTTCCAACTAAAGTATATTCATGTGATAGCCCTCTTTCGCTGTGTCCCATCCTCATGTTACTTTACATTAACTACGGTTAATCATAGCAGCTTTGGACTTTGTCCAGGTCCCCTTGTAGTTGGATGCAATCCTCCCCGGTTGTTCAACTGCCATGTCGTGTGATATCGAAGGGATGTTTCTAAGAATAGCAGCTGGTTTGTCATCTTGGCCCAAAAGAATATCCATCCAGACAAAAGCATTCGTCGAAGCCGCTGGTCACGTCAGGTGGCAGAGATGCTAACAATATCAAATACTTTTCTCTCATTTATTGCTGCAGTGCTCTATAGAATTTGACTTATAAACATCTTTTTCAAATTATTCTAGTTACTCACAATGTCTTTGGGTGAAAAATACTTCATGTAAACCATTATTTAAGATACTCGTTTACTGAGTTCGGCAATATTCCTCACATTCGGTTTGATATCTTTGGTCCTCTTTCTCTGCTGTAATTTATGTTCACTCAACAGTGAACAGACGTGACTGCTTGTTATATTTGTGATTGCATGTGTGTGTGTGTGTGTGTGTGTTATAACAAAGAAAAGATCTCAAGTTATCAACAGGTTATTACAATGGACTTCCCTCGAGTTGGTCAGTTCCTGCCGGTAACATCAGGCAACTCCAGAGGCGATCTCAGTACATTTACTTACGTTCGTAATATTCGTAGTAAGCACACTGGCCTCTCTAGCCGTAACCGTGGAGATATAAGGATATGTAAATAGTGATTACAAAAAAAAATCGTCCGAAAGAACAGAGGAAGATGTTTATAGTCCCTGAGTCTCCAGTACGGATAAAGGTAACTGGTAACTCAGAGCGTTCATTGTTGCTTACATCCATCCTGGTCCAGCGAGAACCAGGTGGCTGGAGATGAACCTATGAATATATTTCTTCGCCGTCGACTGGAGGGACGGGGTTTTTACAGGAAGTGACGACTTTATGAAGGGTTTGGTGGAGTGTTGAATGGAGAGGGATGGGCGCTGGGAGTTGAAGGCCTTGGGAAAGACGTTAGTTGGAGAATTGATCAAGAGAAAGTTAGGAAAGGAATAAGAGAGTTAGGTTAGCGATAGATCCCTGTACTGTCGTTGTTACTTGAGCAAGTTAAGGTTCTTAGGACATCATGGTATATCAGTTAATTATATATGTAAAAAGATGTATCCTACGTTTTGATTACAAGTGTTACGGTATATAAGTAGACCATGTACTAAAAGACGATTATGGGTACGTGGCTTGAGGCAGTATGAAACAAGAAGAATTAATGATGTAACGTAAATATTGACAAGTTATGGCATGTCCTACAAGCGATTCATTGGTATAGAGAGAAAAAAAAATCTCAGGCTCTTCCCCAGGAGCTATATTTCACAGGCGCTTGACCGTGTAATAACCAAAGGAAAAAGTGCCCAAGCGCCCTAAACTCTTAACAAGGAGAACGTAACTCAGACAATTCCTTGAAGGGGAAACTATTATTTGATATTTATGACTTGCCTTTCTTCTAAAGTTTTTCTTCTTATTTCTGAGGTTGGGGTGAGATATTGATTCGGCTATTTTTACGGTTCTTTTTAAGGGGATTTCTGCTGGCTACATATTTCTTATTACATTTAATACGTGGTGGAGAAGAGAAAGGATAGGCTCAGTATAACGAGGAAATATGGCTGGTAGGTAAGTGAGGTTTATATGGCCGGCAGGTGAGGTTTATATGGCCGGCAGGTGAGGTTTACATGGCCTGCAGGTGAGGTTCATAATGGCTGGTAAGTGAGGTATTATGGCTTATAGGTAAGGCAATATGGTTGATAGATGTGCTCTGGCTGGCAGGTGAGGCAATACATCAGACGGGTGAAGTTCTATGGCTGGTAGATCACTAGTATGGCTGATGGTTGTTGGAATATGGGTGGTAGGCGAGGTGATATATCTGACAGGTGAAGTCATGTGGCTGGTAGATCTCGAGATATGGCTGATAGGTGAGATCATACTGGTAGATGTAGCTACAAATACAGTTTGAAATATATATGGGGAAAGCGTGTCACCTTACGAGCTACTATACAAGCTGAGTAGTTTATATTACATATACATTATAAAGCTACGTGATTACAAAATGGTATGAAGAATAGGATATCAGATTATCTCTTTAAACTTTAGATGAGGAAATGAGGGATTTGTATTTAGCGCTGATCATCGTGCTGATCTGATGAATACCAGCCTGAATGTTTGTGGTCTGATAATCAATTGTAGAAACCATATCATGGTTCGTCCAGCTCCTTAACTTCTTCCATCACCATTCTTCACGGATGCCAGGCAACACCTCACAATCGGTATCATATCTAACCAAACGTTTTATATCTCTTTAAATGTTGGTAAAATTCATTGTTTTACCTCAACTCCCTGACTAAGTGATAAAAAAACGATAAAACGATAAACGAATTCAATTTTCCAAACGCAATTAAGTATTTGCTCCCGTTGTATGTTATGTTATCTTTTGAACCAAAGTATAGATCACATCTCCAATGTTGATATCATTTAAGGTGCGACTCGATTTCGGTGAAGTGCCTCGCCACAAGAGAGGTTACGTGTCTGACCAAGC
>JAUUDY010563983.1:0-10317 GCA_032361765.1 Panulirus inflatus | reverse complement strand
TCTCTCTCTCTCTCTCTCTCTCTCTCTCTCTCTCTCTCTCTCTCTCTCTCTCTCTCTCTCTCTCTCTCTCTGAAATACAGCCAAGTGTCTCATTGTGTACCAGGTTTAATCTAAGTTTTATTATCTGTCATTAGAAGTTCAACAAGGTTTTGTGATTTTTATGAACTATATGTAGAAAATATTTACAAGTAAACCATCATACCGATATGTAATAAATGATCTTTTGTTTGCTCAGGCGTTGCACCAGCTTCTGCAGTTTCTTTCCTGAATCTGTTGGCAGAGCTGCGTCATGTGCAAATAGCAACTGACTCATCTCCCAGGCTCCCGACCTCGAGCACATCCATAACTCACCACAAGACTTGCCATCATCCCCCTCACTCCCCAATCATAAAACAATAAACAGACATGGTAACATCACAAGCCCATTAACGTAGACCCATCTTCACTTGCTGTCACTCACTCTCCTCCCTTCCTAATCGTACATACACCTTTCTCCTCTGTGAATAATTCCTTTCTGCATCTAGTGGCCATCCTTACACAACATACTTACATTCCTAGCACACCAACACCACAAGGCTATCATTCCCTATCATAATGCCATATATTTTTTTATGTTAGCTAAGGCGGCACAGGCGGCTGAATGGCCTGATCAAGGCCAAAGAAGAGGATGAACAGCCGGACAGACGGCAAACCGACAGCCACGAACAGGATTCGAACCAATGCTTGCTTGACAAGTTTCTTGCTTAATTTCATATTTCATCATCTGGTTGTTCATTGTATTCTGTCCTATCATTGTTTATGTTTTTCTCGTCTCCTCTGGTTCTCTTATTCTTACCACAGCGTCAGAGGGAAACTGTGATGTTATTGCCATTTCTAAGTCTTGGTCAGATTATCAACAATGCAGATTTCCTCAACACTCAGTTCCAGGGGACACATTGTATTGTGGTGGTAGGGAGAAGGGAAATAAAGTAGACGGTGGTGTATTGCTCTTTGTATGTATGTATGTATGTGTGTGTGTGTGTGTGTGTGTGTGTGTGTGGTTACCATTCTTCCAGAAAGAGGACTCTTCACTTATCGATTGAAAAGTTGCCTACCAAAGGTTTTCTCTCTTAATTGTAAAAGAGAAACACTTTATGCCATTAATTGTATCTATAATAACTTAGATGTGGATATCTTAACTTTTTTTTTATTTCTTGGTTAAAGTTTTCTCGTCCTCCAACTCCCGCTTGTGTAAGCCTATCCATTCTGGGGAATGACTCCAGAAAACTAAAGTCTATCTCTGTTGGCAACCTACATCTACATGTTTAAGTAAATTATTAACCTTTTGAGCAGGACGGTATGACCACTTGGGTCATGTCAAAGGTCATGACATCATAAGCATAGGGTCAAAACATCGTATCGTCGTGCTAGAAGGTCGTATTGTCGTGTGCACGAGTTGTATATTCGTGGACAAGGGGTTAAGATACGCCAACAAGCGTGAGGGAAGATCTGTGATCACTTCTGGGAGACAGTGACATACTCAGTAACCAAGAGATCCCGTCGATACTCTGAACAAACCTTGGTTGTCTGGTGCCGGAAAAGCCCAGAGCCTGGATGTATATTCAGGCCTTCAGCTCAATATTTGGCATGACTCCCGTTGACATTTACGTTGTTCGGCTTGAAGATATTATCAGCATTATGATCTTGGACGTCTTGTGATAATACCAGGTTCCTGTGTTAACTCCGGCTTATATTATTGTTGGATGAGAGAAGCGGAGGACGTTAGGGCGAGAAACTGCCGCTGTTTAGCCAGTAAAACTTCATAGGTACAGTCACTTAGAGTGAAGGTAGACAATACGAGGAGGTTGCGTGTGTGTTCTGGCCCGGATATTAAACATGTAGAGGATGTCTGAGGAGGGTCTTCATCAGCAATGATGACTCTCCAAAAGTGTCGTAATGACTTGGTGTGGAGAAGGAGGAGAGAGGTGGGGATTGTGGTAAGGCTGTGGTAGGGATGGGAGCTGTGATAGCTGAGAGGTAACAAGGGAAAGGGAGGTTGTGGTTTGGTTGTGGAAGGGGTGATAGAGAGTAAGATGGGATGGCGAGATGTAGTGGGAGGTGGATAGAGATGGAGCGCGATGGGAATGGGCGGTTATGATGGATAATAGGGTGAGGGTGGAGGAGGGCTGGCTTAGAAGACATGGATACGGTAAGGCCAGGGATGGCATGTTGCTGAAATGGGTACCAACACATAAGCAATGAATTTACATTAACGCAAAAACATCTGCATACTAGTATAAAAATACGTTCTATACTACCCCTTACATTCGAAAGCACCTTTATATTACACACTGTGAGAACAGACACAAATCATGTACCTGTATACGCATTAGGTTCCAGCATGTCACCCTCTACAACCCCTCACCTCAGTTACTGTCTCCTGGTCGGTTGGCATAGACGTAACGTACGTCTAACGAACCTTTACTTTGGTCACAGGGCTCATGATTCAGGCAGTCTGGCCACTGTGATGGCGGTTTGTGATTATGACAATTTATAGACGAGGGGAGAGGTTGACATGAGTGATTGGAAAGTGCTTGTTACACGTGATGGAGGCTTAACATGAGTTAATGGTAGATGGCCAAGCGGTAATGGGTGATGGGTTATGCCATATTTCGTGGGTAACTTGGGCATCATGCTATGGTTTATGAAGTGTCAAGGAAAAAATAAGATCTGTCATGGGTAATGAAGATTTGTCACAGATAATGTAATCAAGTTTTGGAGACATGCGGATATGTTATGCATGATGGTGTCACGACACTCATGCTGGAGGAGTGTTATGAATGATTAGACATGTAGTAAAGGTCATATTCAGGATGACATGAACGTATCACAGGATCTTATTCCTTTTTATAAGTATCAGTGGCGTGTTATGGATGAAAGGGACGTGTTATGGCTGTTTAGCAAATGTTATAGTTAAACACGAAAGGTTATGGATGATGAAGTAATGTGGATGATGGCGACGTGATGTGGATGATAAGGACGTGTTACATTGATGAGGTTGAAGTACACTGGATGTTGAGGACTTTTTATAGATAATAAGGACATGTATGTATAGATGACCTGGCCATACCAGTGACAGAATTCCCATCAACACATCCCAGGCTCAGATAAACCTCTCCAGTATGTCTGACCTTCTCTCTATGTCACCAGGGGCCATACTAAGGGGCGGTGATGTTCATTATCTGATGATGCTGCCGGCGAAAACGTGTGGCAGATACAAAGTTCGCATAATTTCACAATAGCTACAGCTTGAGAGGTTAACTTGTTTTCATTTACTCAGAATCATGTCCGCAGCGTCTCACACTCATTATAGCAAAATGGTAATGAGCTCAGCTAAATGTGTCATCTTGATGGATGCCTTACTTGAAGTGCCACAGCATACGATTTAATCAAGAGGTTTAATTCCCCCTCGGGATTTTTAGTAGTTAAATTAAAATCTAAATTGTCGAGACAACGTAGATCATACTTATGAAAAACTATGTAAATTATTTCTTTTTTTGATTCCAGAGAAGTTTCCTCCTGACTTGAGTATTGTATATCTTTATAAAACCTTTTCCATCCGTTAAAAGAATATGCCTCACAAGTTCACCAACAAGCACTGACGAAGCAGCAGTCGAGAACACTTGAGTCAGTTCAAAGCAGAGATGTGAGAATTATTCCAGGAACCTCAACACCACAACCTCACTGCATTCGGAACACTGGGTCGACGAACATTAAACAGACGACAAGGAGCTGCTTACCTTCATGTTTCCCTGGGCAGGCCAGTGTTAGGGGGACGTGCTACCTCCTCACCGCTTCCCCAACCTCACAGCTGCCATGCTCAAGAATATTTAGATATGAGGTATCCGCCGCTCCTCACAGGACAACCTTTCATAATGAATTAATGTACTGGATTACCTTAGTGATTACCATTGTAGTATTTTGATTGCAGTGTTGTACTTATTAATCGACAGCATTTCAATCAGTATTTCATCTTTTCTATTTACTTTTGATGCTACTTTTAATCAATTTATCTTTCTCCTTAAGATTAGTTCCTAATCTGCTTAGTCTATGCTCTTACCATATATGTATAAAGTCCATAATCTAGGCATTTAGTTACCTTTGTCAAATTATTCTTGTAGTTTTTTCTGGTTGTTATCATTATCATCAGTGTAGAGGCAATATTAGATCGTTATATACTGATGATGTTTATGATCATGGATGGCCTGATGGTGAAGAATGAATTTCTGACCAAAAAGTGAAATTTCTGCTCACTTAGAATAAAAGTATTGTGGCTGTAGAAGGTTAGTGGGGCCTTTTTATATTTCTTTGGATGATTTTATGTTCTTAAGGTCAGATCTCATGGTTTTAGAGTTGATGATTTTGGTCATAGGGCGTAAACTTTTTACCTTTTGGTATATATTTTGTCTCTCTGCAAGAAGGAAGAAACATCACGTGGCGTGTAAAGTAAAGTGAACATCACGATGAGTTATGATTTTGTCAACATATATTGGCTAAGAAGGAAAGAAAAACTTCGCAGCCAGAAGAAAGATAGGCGAGGTCAACACTGTTTTACAGACAACGAAGTTAGCATGGTAAGTGATCTGGCATAAAAAGTATTTTCTTGTACTTGGGAACAAGAGCTGTGCAGTTTCCGTTGAGTAATTGTCTGGTCAAAAGTAGTGCTGTCTAAACCAGCTCGAGGGTCTGACAATTGAATTTGTCAGTTTTAGGAGGGATGTGCGAGGCAGTGAGGGGGACCTGAACGGCTAATTTGGTGGTTTTGGTGAGTGAACGAAATTTCGTGTTCGTGAGACTATCCTTGAGAGCGTAATACATTAGATCATATTAGCCATTCAAGGGTTCATACTGAATAGCTAGACCGTAAGGGAAGGGCTTTGAGTAAGTCAATCAAACCTGTGAGGAAATTCAAAGAGCATCAGGCTAGGAACACGATTACTGAATATTGATTTTGATACAAATATGTATAGAAACTTTCCATGTGAACTCTGTGCATTCTGAGGTCAGTATCATCACTCAGTTTAGTCATGACTTCTGCTACATATAAAATTGGTCACTCTGGGCATCATCTCACACAAGCTGCGGGAAGATGTAAGACAAAGAACACAAAACATTATGGCTCTTTTTCTAAATGAAATTATCAGCATATTTTGCCGTAATAATGGTCTGCCTTGGTTATACTTAAACAGTTTGTCAACTGTGCTATGAGAGGAACTAGTGTCAAGTTTGCGTCACTTGTTGACCAGTGTAATGTCTATCTTGTGTATTTCTTTTGACCGGGGAAGAGTTGAGGATGGGAGAAGGATAGTTTTAGTCTCATTTGCTTTTTGGTTCATGTTTGCTCTCAGAGACTTGATCATGGGAGAGAAAGGAATCATTACTTGGTCTCCGAATCCAAAATACTTGTCTTTAAGGCCTAGATTTATATTTTTACCATCAATATTGCCTACTTGTTAATCCTTGATGTTTAAAGATCAACTTTTCTTAGCTCTGAGTATCTTTAAAGTCTATTTACTAACCTTAATTATCATTAAAGCAAAATATTAAACCATTATAGTCTTTAGGGCCACCCTCACTTCCCATGAAACTTAGATATATTAATCTCCAGTAAATGTGTTGTCTGTACTGGTGGGCTCGAATGATCACTAGGGCCACACATGATATTTTGACGAAACTCAATGTTCTAGGTGGATCAGGTTACTGGTAACGCGGAAGTCAGACCACTGAGAATGAAAATGCAAGTCTTGAGGGCGTGTCATAATAATCAGAAAATTATCTCAAAATGGAAGTCATATCTCGTGTGGCGAAATTTGTTTTAGTGAGAATGATTTCTTACGATCAAAGATGATGAGTAATGACGCGTGTGATGTAGATGATTACCAAAACGATGATGATAGGAAGAGATACGAGATGAGGGGTAATGGGTGTGTTATCTACATCATCACCACAAGAACGTAACGTAACGTGTCTCAGTAGACTCCCTCAGTATCTGGGTAATGTCAGGAGTGACCAATGACCTTGACCTTCAGAGCTTCCTGTTATGCTCTTCAGTCTTACAGCTTATGTAATGCTGGTCACCACATCTCTGGCTGTGTTTTACTTGTTATTCGTTCGTTTGTAGAAGAAAAATAGTGATTGGACAGAAAGTGAAATAGATTAATTTAGAAACTATAAACAACACAGGATCTTGCGTGGCCATTTGAATACATCACTATCTTACACTTGTTCCCAAGGCAGGTTGACATCTGGTTTCACACCTGTTGTATATGTTGATAACAGAGAATAACATCTGACTCCATAAGTAGCTTTCTGACGAGTCAAGTAACCTTTTGCCTTGAGTCTGTTAAATTATTGGCAAGTTAAGAGTGATATCTAGTTCCATCCCTAGTGTAGCTGTTCACTCATCAAAGTGGCTCCTGGCTTAACATCTCTTGTAACTGTACAGGGACACCTGTGCCCTGCAGAACTATACCTACCAACAACACAGACAGTCAGCACAGATTCTAAATGTCAACAAAGTAAAACTAACTTTTGCAGTTGTTGAAAAGACAAAACTACCTTATTGTCTCTCACTTCATCTTTTAGTCCAGGCAATCATATGCATCAGTCTAACCGTAAGGATCGGGGATGTAACATATGACTAATAAAGAGAAAGCATGTTGTATATCAAAACGTTTCATTGTAACTTAAGAAGTATATCATCTGTAAATCTCTATTGATACAGGTATTGTTATATAGTAGATGTCTCAAAGATGTCTGCCCGTTATTACTAAGTTCAGTCCTATTTACACAGGATTGAAGAGGTGCATATATACAGCAATGCAATTGTTTTGGGATTGAATTTGCAGCTGGCTGATAGAGAGGGATCCCCACTCCCCTGGGATGGACTTGCTACCCTAGACCACAGAGGAAACTATGAGAGAGTGAAGCAAACCTTCTAAGAAAAAAATGATCAGAATCAGATAATGCAAACAAATGTAATTAACACATTTCGTACTGAATAATGGTTTCCACTGACAGATTATTATGAGTTACGTATTTCTGTTGTTTACATTTAAGCTTTTCATCAAACTAGAAACCAGTTCATAATTTGGGAATTACAGTCGACCTGATATTTGTTATTCTGAGCAACGGTTCATGGCATTTAAAGTTCAATCAGCCTTGGGCCTCGTAAATACTGACTAGAATCAGAAATTATATGGTAGAAAAACTAAAGAAAGTAAAGGTCGCCTTTTCTGTGGCTCTAATATCTAAGACCTTTACAACAACAACACGACTGGAACTTTAAGCAGTACATTTGGTGTTGTCTGTCGGTGTTGTATCAGTTACCAGGGTGATTAACACGCAAGACAAATTATGAGGTGCTTTGTTTCTGATGGAGCGAAGGACCGTGAATATTACGAACTAGTGTTTAGGTCTTCCAAAGAGGTACCTCATATCTTGCTGAAGTCTCTCTCTGTTGTCATTATGAGCCAGATGATCAACCAGCTCACCTCCCACCTCCCATGACCAGCCAATATGGTACTGATTTTTTCACACACACGTGATTACACCAGCCTCATTGGTGTCCAGTGTTCTGTGGCAGGATGATGTAAACCCCCAGATGAAAACTCTGACAGAATGAAGAACCAGTAACCCTTTTCAAGATTTATCATCAACGATTTTCTGTTCCAACTTTCAAAAATTGAAATGAAGGAAGGGCAGGGCCTCCATACCCTCTTATTTGTTAGATGATAGTGGTCACCTAAGATCACTATGAAGGCCCATAATCCATGGTTTTATGAAAACCCCTTAATAAGAACAATAATGACCCAACTAGGCCAATGGACTGCCAAGCATGCTGTGACCACTCACCTTCCTGTAATCTAAGGAAAGGCCACTAGTATTCTTACACTTCATATGTATATCTAATAACAGCGGTAGAAATGATGTGGCACGTATCTTCCACTCTTGCATATGATAATCAAAGTACTCTGATTCAAAAGTGTATGGGAAAATCTAGTAAAAGCACATCCTATGACTAAATGGTTGTTCGATTTATTTATAGATGAGTTGGTGAGGGAGGCAAATGCGAGAGTCTGGGAAAGACGGGTGAGTATGGAGTTTGTAGGGGATGAGAGGGCTTAGGAAGTGAGTCAGCTGTTGTTTGCTGATGATACAGTACTGGTGGCAGATTCGAGTAAGAAACTGCAGAAGTTGGTGACTGAGTTTGGAAGGGTGTACGAAAGGAAGAAGTTGAGAGTAAATAGGAACAATAAGCAAGGTTATTAGGTTTAGCAGGGTTGAGGGACAGGTTAATTGGGGTGTTAGTTTGAGTGGAGGAAAACTGGAGCAGTTTTATTATAGAATCTAATTCCTTGCCTTTTTCACCTATGTCAAATTTGTTGCAATCTCTGCATGGAATGTGATACGTACAATCAGCTACCTCAACAGAAGAATTCTTGATCATTATGCCTTTATCACTGCAATTGTTTTTGAATACACGCACACTAAATTTTTCCAGTAACATACTAATTTTTGAAAGATTGTCTATCAAAAATTAGTTCATTGTTAGAAAGTTTAATGTATATTTGCCCCAGAGCACCATAACATAATGTTATGGTGCTCCAGAGCAGCAAAGCACAATATCATGGTGTCACAGGGCACTATAACACAATATCATGGTGTCTCAGAGCACTATAACACAATTTCATCGTGTCCCAGAGCACTGTAACACAATATCATGGTGTCTAAGAGCACTATAACACAGTATCATAGTGTCTCAGAACACCGTAACACAATGTCATGGTGTCACAGAGCACTATATCACAATATCATGGTGTCTCAGAGCACTATAACACAATGTCATGGTGTCTCAGAGCACAAAAACACAATATCATGGTGTCACAGAACACCATAACACAATGTCATAGTGTCTCAGAGCACCATAACACAATGTCATAGTGTCTCAGAGCATCATAACACAATGTCATAGTGTCTCAGAGCATCATAACACACTGTCATAGTGTCTCAGAGCATCATAACACAATATCATGGTACCGTCACATCAAACACTACATTAGTCACGACCACTTGGTGGTTGGGTAACAAGGGTTGAGTCAACGTTAATGAGAAGAGCAGTAGAGAGTGGTGGGTGGAAGGAGAGGGAAGATGGGGGTAAGTGAGAGATGAAGGAGGGAGAGGATGGAGGGAAGAGGTAAGAGATGAAGGGGGAGGAGGAGGTTGAAGGGGCAGGATATGAAGGGCAGAGTGGGTGACATGTAAATGAAAAGTTTCCTGGAACTGACATAAGATGAGGCACTGCGTGGAGTAAAGGGAGAAAAGGGAAGGAGGGAGGTGCACGGGGAGTGAGTGATGTAGTGGGAGAGGTTCACGCTGGGAGAGGAGGAGAGACATGCAGTATTAACGTTCTGCTCAACGCTAACTACGTCATGAAAAAGACATATCGGCCAACGCCGCCACTCTGCTCCGCTGCCGCTGCTACAGCAGGTGAGGACAGTGGTATAGCAGGTAGGCACGGTTATATAGCAGGCTGGGACGATGGTGCAGCAAGCTGGGACGGTGGTATAGGAGGTTGGGAAGGTGGTGCAGCAAGCTGAGTCGGTGGTATAGCAAGCTTGGACTGTGGTATAACAAGCTGGAACGATGGTATAGCAAGCTTGAACGGTGGTATAACACGCTGGGTCGGCGGTATAGCAAGCTGGGACGGTGGTATAGCAAGCTGGGACGGTGGTATAGCAAGCTGGGACGGTGGTATAGCAAGCTTGGACGGTGGTATAGTGGGTTGGGATGGTAGTGCAGCAAGCTGGAACGGTGGTATAGCAAGTTTGGACGGTGCTATAACAGGTTGGAACGGTGGTACAGCGGATGATGACGGGTTGGGATATGTGACACTGGACGCTGCTTGACGGGATCTTGTGGCAGTAGTATCAAAAAACTGACTGACTGGGTCATGCATCATTAAACAGCTGACTGACTGGGTCATGCATCATTAAACAGCTGACTGACTGGGTCATGCATCATTAAACAGCTGACTGACGAGGTCATCATCATTAAACAGTTGACTGACTGGGTCATGCATCATTAAACAGCTGACTGACTGGGTCATGCATCATTAAACAGCTGACTGACTGTGTCATGCATCATTAAACAGCTGACTGACGAGGTCATCATCATTAAACAGCTGACTGACGAGGTCATGCATCATTAAACAGCTGACTGACGAGGTCATGCATCATTAAACAGCTGACTGACGAGGTCATGCATCATTAAACAGCT
>JAUUDY010563872.1:0-10318 GCA_032361765.1 Panulirus inflatus | reverse complement strand
TCTCCAGTAACCCAGCCTGACGGCTTTCACTATTTACTTCTTTCATATGAAAGATTTCTTTCATTCTTTTTTTTTCTTTTCCTGCTGGTAATCAGCAGTGTTCTTGCCCTGATATTTACACAAGAGTTGCGTTTCATTTGCGCACTGTTCCCTCCCTCCCTCACTCCTTCCCTCACTCCCTCACTCCCTACCTCCCTCCCTCCCTCACTCCCTACCTCCCTCCCTCCCTGACTCACTCACTCCCTTCCAGCGCCGGGCACATCCTTCTCAGTCCTGCTGGACATCACCGGCTGGGTATAATGATGTCCACATACTCTTACGATGTCTAGTACATCCATTCGAGTCCGCTGGACATCACAGGGTGGATATAGTCTTCCCCGTATGCCCTCATGACGTCAAAGGTATCTTCCCTCTTTCACTGGACATCGCTAAACGATGTAGTGATGTCCACATACCCGAATGATGGAGTCCAGAATATCCATCCTTGTATGGTGGACAGAATGAAATGTTCACACACCGTCTCAACCTTTTTCTTTCTGGCCATTGGACTTCTGAATCTGGAAATAATGGTTTCCACTTACCCCACTACGTCTCTTCTCGCTGGGCATCACTACCGTACATTCCCTCCACCCCTAGGGTGTTCTATGCTTACACGTTCGTGGGAAACAAGATGATCACGCACGTGTTCACGTGTGTGTATGTCTGTATCCCTCCATGGTATACACCAGCCCGGTCGTTGTCGTAACCCAGCAGGAGGGGAGGAGGGAGGAGGCTCAGGATGACGTAGTTCTTCCGCAAGTCTTCCCTCAACCCTCTGCCTCCAGTTATCCCATACCTTACCCTTGTAGAAGGTTCACACATCAAACCGATACCGCTGGAGGTCGATCGAACACGATGCATCACAGGTTTTCACTATTGATGACGCTCCTCTCGTTCCGAACGTGGATGGCAATCAGAATTTAGAGCCCTTCCTCGCGCCTGCCACTCTCCACCACAGTGGCAGCCAGTGAATAATAAGGAACTGAGTTATATTCAGTAGTACACGACGGGGTGGACCCGGGGCACGGCGGTACGATCCTTGAGCGTCGCACCGTCATGACCGATGTAGTAAAGACTTAACGAAGCAACCTGAGACTGGCTGTGTATTTGCCACAACCTCTCCACCCTTGTGTCACGCAAACAAGCAGTCAGGAAAAGTAAGTTACAAAGCCACAAACGAATAACACAGCAAACAATACTATTATGTCATTGTCTAAACAATCAATCCAAACGTAAATGAACTACAGCGTCACGTACCCGTAAAGTGTGACTCACGAAGTTTGAAAACGAAGATGACGAAGTGTTCGTCTGATGACTGACAGTGAACCTCAGTCTCTGACCGTCACCCCCCCCCCCCCCCCCCCACACACACACACACACACATGGAACAACGAGATACAATTTCTCTCCCTCAAGGCTTCAAGTAATCGCTTTCAAGTGGAAGTACAAAACTGATCTCCTGAGCCGGACTTGTGAGGTTCAAAAATGGTTTTCTCAGCTGGACTTGAAGTCTGAACTCTTATCATCTTTTCCAGGCCAGCACTTCCAAGGAACCCGTTGGAAAGAATGAGAGGAAATGCACTTGAGGGTAGCCTGCAGTTCTCATACCTGTCTGGGAGATGAACAAGAACACATTTTTCTATGAGTCGCAGAGTGAACATTTTCGTCCAGAGAACGTATGAACACCCTCTACAGGAAAGAGGTTTTGGTGGTGGTGCTTTCCATGAACTTGGTGAGACTCGTAAGTACAAAATCGATCAATTTAAAGTTGTACAATTGCTGTAAAATTGTTTGATGACTATTATACGTGATTATGATTCATAGTAAAACATATCTGAATGAATCAGGACAATGGTATCAATGTCGTATATATACTATAGGCTTCAAACCATCTCTCAGAGCACCGAGGTGTGTCCCTCCACCCTGCTGCTGCTCCTGCTGCAGTAGTAGCAGCAGCAGCAGTAAGAAATGTCATGGGTTCCGCGTCGTCCGCCGTGCGACAGGGAGAGCGGAACGTAATTATCTGAAGCTTTTGAATTCTCCAGTGAAGCAGCGATCCCCGTGGGAGGGGAGCCGAAGAGGCGCTGATCCGATTCACGGATACCATTGAACGTATGGCTAGAGAGAGAGAGAGAGAGAGAGAGAGAGAGAGAGAGGTACCTACACACATACGTGTGAGGAGATACAAGGAGACACAAACGCAGATTTCGGGAAATAAAACATAAGAAATAAACACAAAAACACACGACAGACATATGAGCAAACAACCTCAAACACTCCCACTGATCAGGAGGAACCGATTTGTTTAAACAAAAGATGACAAGAATTTCTGTTTAAGATGTAAATATTTCTCCAGCTGTTTGCATTTCATCTTTTCCGTGACGCAGTTGTCTTTTATCACAGCCATTCTTATATGTACATGGACGTGGGATGTTTGGGCTTAGCTACTATGAGTTTCGAAATATTAGATGTAGGTTATGACAAATCGTACTTTGAATGTACTTCAATTATAAGAGAAGTCTTCTGTTTACCGGCAGAATGTTAGCATTGATACTGTTACGTGTGTAAAGACAATATAACGAGAGAAATTACATCCTGGTCGCCACCTAACGTGTCCTAACCAGTGACCCACTGGTTTCTGATGTGACTGGTAGGTGTAATGACCTTAAGTACCTGTGTTTGTTGTGACCTTAACAGGTATAGTGATCTTGTTGCACAACTGTATTTGGAGTAACACTAGCGGATGCAGTGGCCTTACTACACACACGTGTTTGGTGTTACCCTAACAGATGTAGTGACCTTAGTACACACACGTGGTACCTGTGACTCCAACATACGCCATGAACTTAACAGATACTTATGTCTGGCGTGATTAAAACAATTGTTATGATCATATTATGCAAGAGAACTGAATACTAGCGAATTCCGCCACCTCCCTGCTGCTATTCACCTCAGTTTCCCTAATACTATTACGACAAAACTAATACTGTATCTCGGGCTTTCGTTCTTATCTTCGGGTTATTTTCTTTTGATTTTACATCTACAGAAAATAGAGAACAAATTTGCCTTATGTTACCTGGAGTATTTCGCGTGACGCAAGTTCACAATCTTAGATTATTTTTCTGTACTGTAATACAGGACACGCGGGGGCTTATACTTTGATTATATCTCACCATTCTGGAGGAGAAGCCTCACACAGCCTAGAGAGATAAGAGGAGAATTCTCTCGACCTTAACTCATGTCTCTAAAATGGGGAATCTCTTTAAATCTGTGACTCATGGTTGTTTGATAAGTGTGTCTGCTTCATTGATTCATTATGTGAAATGGACTGAAGCTTTATGTACACACTTCAGATCCTGCTGGCTTCAGCATGGTTGTATTGGTAAGTATGTCAACTGATCAGCAACATTTGCATGTACAGTCCAAGTTGTGATCACATCGATGTAATAAGAGATCATACCTTGTATATACGACTTTTTTTGTCTCTATCATGATTAACAACCGACTGATGGAAGAAGAGATTTTGAAGTTTATGAAGAGTTTTTAGCGTAAATCAGTGTTTATGTTTTTCTATCTTTCCATCTCTCTATCTATCTATCCTTTATATACATACGTATTTTGATGTGTGTGTGTGTGTGTGTGTGTGTGTGTGTGTGTGTGTGTGTGTGTGTGTGTGTGTGTGAAA
This sequence comes from Panulirus inflatus, assembly GCA_032361765.1. Classification (NCBI taxonomy): domain Eukaryota; kingdom Metazoa; phylum Arthropoda; class Malacostraca; order Decapoda; family Palinuridae; genus Panulirus; species Panulirus inflatus. Next base: position 6,594 of record JAUUDY010563872.1, on the reverse strand, counting down.
TCAAAGGCATGATTTCATTCGTCCATAAGTTCATCATAGGTATGTTAAAATGGAAACATTTCTTCTGGACATTGTTTTATTCTTTCTCCCAATTCTTGCTGTTGTTATAATCATCTATAATGATCGATGGATACCTTATGATCGTCAGTGATGTCTGACTTATTCAAGTATTCAGCAACATGAAGTAATGCAATATAGAATTATCTTGGATTTGTGTTTTTTTACATTTCATGGAAAGATACATCTCATATTCATCATAATGCATGTTTTACTCTTGTTTTAAAACGTAGGTTTTAAGCTGCAAAAATATATAAATGAATATGATATTCTTCTCTACGTTATATGTTCATTCTTTTGATGCAAACTAACAATTAAAAACCTTTTCGATGGCAACTCTCTCATCCTCAGTGTTCCATTATTTCAACTAAAAAACAAAATATCAATCATAAACTGAGGTATTTATTGCTTATTGACACATATGAGCAAAACCAAAGAAGAAATACATAGCAAACCGACGGATACCTCAGTTATAATCCGTCACGTTAATGAAGAGGAAGGAAATTACAATTGTTTCTCAAAGCAGAAGTGAAGCAACTTCACCTGTTGAAGTCAGAGATACATTTAAAAGCGGGACGCCAGATAACAATCTGAACCTCATTTTTCTGTATCAAGCAACGAGCAGTAAAGACGAAGCACACATCGCTGTCACTATGTGATGATAAATAGGTACATAAAGAGTATAATGTCAGAAGTGAATATACAGTGACACATGTCTGCCAGAAGTACTCACACAGCGACACATGTCTGCCAGAAGTACTCACACAGCGACACTTGGGAAAAACTGCAACATTCCAGTAAAATTAAAAATAAAACTGAAGTGTGTGTTGCCAGAACGTTGGACAAAGAGGTAAATGAATAAATCAAGCAATAGTAACATTTTTACCTCGAGAACAAATCATCTTTCTTTTTTTTCCTCCCAGTGCAGAGACTAACCTGGAACATAACACTGCAGTACTCTCAACCACGACGGTACCACTCCATCACGACGGTACAACCCTTGACCACGATGATGGTACTACCCTGGCGCACCATTGAATCACTACGGTACAGCTCCAGAACACGACCGTAACACCCTTGAGTAGGACGGTACAACCCTTGACCACAATGATGGTACCACCCTTGCACTCCCTTAAATCACTACGGTACCGCTCCTGAGCAGGACGGTACCACTCTTGAGCAGGACGGTACAACCCTTGACCAAAACGGTCCCGGTCTTATGGACAGTGGGACGATCCCTCAGTATGATGATCCAAACAGACCGAATTTCAGACCCAGTTGTTATAACCACAACAGTAACGCCAGTTCTTAAAGACAACACGACTTTGTTATCAGCGACCCAGAACACGGCGGAGAACGGCACAAAACACGATGAAGGACGACCCAGACCCAGAACACGTCGACAAAACTGGCGGTGACGAAGCCATGCGCGAGAGACCCAGACTGGGTAATTATGGCTACTGTGCATGAAGGGGAAACTGAACGACACTTGCACCACCTAATACGTGGAGAAGAACTCAGTAGAGAGAAGACAGGCATATGTTAAGGTTACGAGGTCATGACCAATATGTTCGATGCAGTGCAGGTGTCCGGCCACACCTGCACAAACGTCTGGAAATACAGTGCGACAAGCTGCTCCGTCACGAGTGTAACCTGAAACCACGAAATTATGACATAATTGAGAGCCTGAAGGTCAGTGGCTTCTTGCACCCTCCCGTGACCCTGTGTACGTCCGGCTTCAGTCACTCTCTGCTGCTACTGGCAAATACCAACAGTTCAAAAGATCGTGAACTCGGTAAGGATTTAAAATCTTGCTCGACTGTCCATTAAATGTTGCAGCGTTCATGCATCACCCTCGCTAGAGCCAAACAGGTCGCCCGGAGAGAAAGCTGAGTAAAAACTAAACAGTTGGGTACGCCAGAATTACACGGCAACTGAGTAAAAAATGTTCCATTTCGGCTTCCATTTGTACCAGGGAGTTCATTCCTGTCGTGTTGAGACAGTACGACATGTGAGCGGCGGACCTACGGCGCCGGGCCAGCAGCCGCTACACGAATGACTGCTGCCAGGCATATGACGTGTGCAGGTAGCAGGTGAGTGACCAGTTCATATGATGAATATCACTCATGTGATGATAATGAAACCTTCACCAGTGAAGTAAATGGAACGTGTTCACCAACGCTTCAAAATTAACTACAAAAAAAATGTAGCTTTGTATAGTTAAGTTTAATCTACGCTTACCTTACGATGGTTTCTGAGGTCTTCTACCCACACAGCTGGGTCTGGGGCCTTACCTTACCTTTCCTTAACGATGGATTTTTGGAGGTCTTCTACCCCCTGCAGCTCGGTCTAGGACCAAGTTGCCGTGTTGGTACTTTGCTCAGTCAGGCTGTTCGAGGCGGTAGCCAGTATGAAATATAACCATAAAATACTCGTAAGGTTCGATGTTGATTTGCATGTCTTTGTACCTCGGTGTCAAGTTCTCTTTTTTCGGGATTTTCTGATGAAATTCACATTTGAGAACCATGTATCGTGAATGTCTTATCTCAGTAAAGAAGAATGGATATTTTACGTCGTCCCCCAGTGCAGATGTATCAAAATGCTGGATTATCTGCAAGGCGACACAGTTGATAAGAATTTTATAGGAGTACGACTGCCGGTGGCCCGTACCTCGCAAACCAAAAATTTACGATGTTTACGTAATCGTGAATTGACATTCAGACGCCAACGTAGATGAGAGTATTTACAGATGTTTTGGTTCGTATTTTGTTTTAAGGTTATCAATAATGACTTACGGCTCATGATGATCAGCCTTTAATGACGTTTTTATTTTACATTTCACTCTGTTGAATGAAGGTGTGCGAGGCATTTAGAAAAAAAAAATGGACTGGCTTTGGAGAGTCGGCTGTTTTCGTTGCTTCTTCTGAATAAACTGTCTGGCCAACACGTGATATGTCGTCTTCGGTGTTCAGGCCTGTGTAGGGCTTTTATGATTAATATTGAGATTATTCATATTGCTGACCACATGGTTTTGAATTGTGACTAATTAATCCCTCGGCAATGGTGATCTTTAAGGGTCGCTCAGTGGGTAATTCTGACCGACCTCCTTCCCCCTCCTTTCCCTCCCCTCAGTGTAAAGGGGAAGGAGGGCTGTACTCTTGCATTCACCTCCCTAACAACCCCATCCATAAACAAATTAAACAACCTTGGGTATGCTTTTCCTTGACCTTTTTTTTTTGGTGGTAACCTTTGACCCGTAAGACTTGGGTCAAAGGCTAGGGTTATCGTAGCCACAGGTTCGTATCTCCGTACTCAAGGTGGGTTTTCAGGGATTGCTGATTGATCGCTGTGATGACATGATTCCAGTGGATCGTATATACATACTCCAGTAGTCAGCGAGATCCCCAGTCAGTCAGTAGGGCACAGGCGATGGGAGGTGTTCAGGCATGATAACTCGGCGCAGGTAATGGAGAAGGGAGGTGGTCGACCCCGAGCAAGGGTGGTAGATGTAGGGAAAGGTAGTGCTCGAGGTCAAGATAACTGAACCACACAGGCAAGACGACAGGTGGTGGAGAGAGAGAGAGAGTCGCTGCTGCGAACACAAGATAACCGGAACACAGGTAGTGGGGCGAGGATGATAAGGCCAAGCAGTTATTATGTCTGGGGTGGGGTTGGGGGGGTGGTGGAGGCGACTCCACGTGGCGCTGTTGTTAAACATTTGATGTTGGGTTGTGTGGAGGTGAAACTGGCCCACCTTGTGTTTCGCATGTGCCTCTCTACGGCGGTGGGTGATGTAACGCACTCTGGTTGTGGGAGAGTCTTTCTTTTGTCTGTGGAAGTTGGTAGACTAATTGTTTTGTAAGGTATGTTCACACAGGAAGCACTCGCGCACAATGTTTGCGCGAGCCATACCTAATGACAAGAGTCTCGCGGTACTCCCACTTTCTCACTCTCTCACACAGGTCTAAAACCCTCCCCGTAACACACACTCACACATACGATACTTTCCATGAAAGATGAATCATGCAGATTGTTTCAGGTGAACAGAGAGAGCTTAGTTTGTTGGTTCATTACTGTCTGTGCTGAGTTGGAATTACGGCTGGAAGCTGATGGGGGGGATTTTGGCCAGATCCTTCCTATATTTGGGATTATTAGCCGGCCATCCTATCTTGTCGTTAGTGGTAGAAGTACTCTCAGGTGATAGTCGGGTATGAGAGAATGTAATATTTGTTGCAGGCGTGGCAGCGGGTCGTCCATCACGCTAGTAGAGGACGGGGGGAATGGAAATGTCTTGTGAGGCCGTCACGGTACTTAGCTTGCCCTGGTAAACACCAGTGTGTGTGTGTGTTTGTGTTCTGGTCCTTGCATGTATAACCCTGTATTTCATGCTCATTTGCATGTACCTGTTTGTGGAGTTTCTAGATTGGAATCACACACTGCTGTTCCAGCAAGTATATCCTGGTCATAGTTGATTGATTCAGCGTCATCACAACCCCCACCTCCACTGTCACCTACCCCTCCCCCCTTTCCTCTTTCCTCCTCACTCTTTTCCCCAGTCCTCCTCTCTTTTATCGTTTCACTCCCCTCCCTTAACTCTTCCTCCTGTCTCCCAGCCCCTTTCACTTTCTGCTTCCCCAGTCCGGGAACAGTCAATTGGAGGGCGAGTGCGTCTGGCAGTTGTCACACCAGCTCGCAAGGGTTGGTAGGTAGGGTGGCAGGTAGTAATTCCTCTCCACACAGTTTATTGGCATCGTGGGTGTAGACCTGCGCACCACAATACAGAACATCCGTCACAACTGCCATTGCTGTCGGTACATTCCCATAGCAACTCTTCACTCATGATTACCTCAGTTCCATCCCCTTGAGCACGATGGCACAACCTTTGGTACCTTTGGCCTTTGACGTGACCCTCAAGGGTCAGGGGTGAAAGGTCAGGCCGTCATATCCATGGGTGGTACCGTTGTGTTTGGGAGGTTGAGTAAGGAAGCTGGGCTTGCACAGTGTCGCTTGTGAGCATCACCCCACCCAACCCCTCTGGTCATTTCCTGTGCGCCGCACAAACCGAAATTACTGACAAGCGGGGCCGGGGACTGGTGACTGGGGAGCTGGGATTTTATTGGCTGGGGAGAAGGTCAGGGGAGGCAGTGGGTGTCCGTCACTTTGGGGTGCGCTTGCTTGCTGCTGGCTCCACTGCTTTCCTTTATCACCGTCCTTCTCCATAGGGGAAGCACTATTCCTTGTTGTACTGCCCGCTTCTCCTGTATTTATTTATATCTTTACTTTTTGGAGGAAGGAAGCCTTCAAAGTTTTGTTCGTCGTCTTTCATGAAGATGATTTGTCTCAGAAGAATTTCTCTCTCTCTCTCTCTCTCTCTCTCTCTCTCTCTCTCTCTCTCTCTCTCCGTAGTGTGTGGTATGTTTAAAGGCAGACCAAACCCTGTCAAGACGTAGTGGCACTATTTTTATCAGTAACGGCCTGGCTCTGTAACGGGGCGAGGAATCAATAAGAGACCGCTGTTGCCACAGAATTGTTTACATAATTTAAACGTTGGTGTGGCGGGTGAGTGAGAGGCAAGGCGAGGCGGGCGAGCGCCGGCCGGCCAGGCAGGCAGGCAGACATACAGGTAGGTGGGTGTATGTGTATGTTGGGGTTGGTACGCGCACATAGCTCACAAGGTAAAATATTCAGCGGAGGTATTTCTCCTTGGAGATCCGGTCCTGGGTGAACAGAGCGCCGCGCCGCGCCGCGCGCGCGCAGGACTGACCATATCAATAGTCCGAATACAGATTTTAGAGCTCGTGCAATAGTACAGGGTGTCGACGATCGTTTAAATTCAGCCTTGAATAATTTTCCTATAGAGAATGAAAAGATCAGCATCGAAAAGAATTTTTTTTTTTTTTCATCCGAAAGTTTCGTCAGGCCACTTCAACTAGTGCGTGGAAGTGGGACGTGAAATACATAAGCGGTAACTCGTCTCCTCCCACGATCTTTCTAGCGTTTCTGATGTGATGCTGCCCACAGCAACTTGAATCCGATGTCGTAAATCATTGAAGTTTTTCGACGGCACGTGCGTCAGCTCTGACGTAACCCAGTAGGGGGGGAAAAAAAAATTCATCGGCGATATGTTCGGAGATCGAGGAGGCCAGCTGATGAGGTATCCCACATGTCAAAAGAAAAAAAAAATAGTATTTCCACTCCATGTCGAGAGTCGCCCCATCCATTTAAAAAAGTAACTCTTTCTGTTCGTTGTTCGAGTGTGGGGACCCCAAACCTCTGCATTATATATAGGTAGGTTGGACCGGTAATGGTTTTCTCGCTAAAGGAGAGAGAGAGAGACAGAGAGAATATGTCCCTAGGTTGCGTCTGCTCACTGTAAACGTTTGCTCAACTCGCTCGTTAAAAGAAAATAAATCTGATGTGATTTTTTTTTGTCTTGGTGTAAGTTCATGTTATCTCCTATATAACTCTGAAGTTTATTAAGGATGGGCTTTGTATCTTTTTTGTGGATACCTTGAACACAAACACACACACACACAG
>JAUUDY010563763.1:0-10318 GCA_032361765.1 Panulirus inflatus | reverse complement strand
ACAAAGTCAAAGACTTATTTGATCAAAATTGTAACGTAGAAGCTGCAATGTAACTGATAGTAGCAAAATATTACTATAGTTGAAAATTAGGGGAGTTTCTTTTTTTTTATTTCACGAAACCAAACCGATAGAAATGTCAATCGGGTAACATATGTCAAAAAACAAACCTGTTGAGTGGTGCCCCCCTTTCAAATGGCGCCCAGGGCACCTGCCCTACATGCCCTACCCTAGATACGCCACTGCCTCAACGTAACCTTATCTTACCTCAATTTAACCTATCTTTCTTCATCATAACACTTTCCTCAACTAATAACCATAGCCTATCTCAACAAACTTAGTCTGCCTGAACGTAACCCTAGCCAACCTAAACGCACCCTATCCTACCTTGATCTCTAGAAGTCTAGCTCAACTACCTTTGTCTACCTGAAAAATAACCCTCAACTTACCTCATATAACCTTGCCCACCTCAATCTGCTGTACGTAAACTACTTCATAAACCCTTAGGTGACGCACGGGGAAATGTACAATGGCAAAAATAGACTAGTCGGTAAAATAACAACTTTTTTAAATGAGTTGCTAGAAGAGGAGAAAGGAAGAGCTTGGACATACCATACAAGATGAAGAATTGGAAATAGATTTTAGAATGTTCACGTAGGTTTAGCAATAGAAATTTGAATGCTGGTGTAACCTAGCCAGTCTTAACTTGTTTTTGTTGGAGTAAAATACGGAAGCTGCAAAACCCCGGAATATTGATGTCTTCATCCTAAACTATAAAATATTATTCATGCAAGCTGTTCACTTATACTTTTCATAGTTAAGCGGATGTAATTGTGGTGGATTGTTATGGTTCATAGAAATGAGAGAGGGACAAACACAACACACTGTTTTATTGGTTAAGATACAGAAGGCGAGGTAATTAAGGCCTAGTGCCACAGAAGGTGTAGGACTGTGGTGGGAAGCAGAGGCCATTTGAGGTAGATTAAAAAATAAGAGACAGGCTTGGTAGGGGTCCTGTGATGCATGAGATGAGGCAGGTGCACCAGGGAGGAAGGAGTACATGGCTGCCGGGTGTACGTGAAGCTCCAGTCAGAGAGAGTGGGTGTGGTCACCGTTTTGTGCTTGGTTTGCATGAGTGCCAGGGACGAGGCCGGTAGTGCCGAAGTTGAAGGTGCTTCTCATGACGAGCGAAGGTGATGTCCTACGTGAGTTCTACCGTATGTGGACGACGGTGAGGCAGGTACCACGAAGGAAACCTGACAGGGGGACGAAACGTCAGGAGTCTCTTACTAGACTTCTACTGACGGAGGAGGCGACCAAAGGGCTTCAGCTTAGAGCAAGTCAACTTTCTGACTACTGCTCTGTGGTGATGTCCGGGTGTATAGGGTATATAAAAGCTGCGAGGACAGATCACGAAGGTGGTCTAGGAGGCGAAGGTGTTCCTTTAGGGAGTAAGAAACGTCAGGTTGAGCTTTTAACCTCAAACCTTGACCAAGTGTAAGTTTTACCCATCCGCCGGGTGATAGGCTCTGTATAGGGTAGCAAGGGCTACTTTACCTAGGAAAGCTCTTTAATTATCATGTTCTGTTATCATAATGTTAGTCTGGCCCTGACTTATACACATGTTTTTGTATTTAATCTTCAACATCCTACGATGAAAATGCCATCTGTTGAGCGTGAGCAGAATGAGGAAGATTGTTGCCACACACCGCCACATGGTTGGCAGAGTTTCCCATGTTATAGTCTGGTAAAGTTGTGGCCGCCAAGTTTTTGTTTACTTTTAAGTGCCTGGCAAATTCTCGTGTAATTTATTGAATTTTCTTTTATTACAGAAAGTATGATGAACTCTTCCTTGTGAAAAAGAAGACTTCATAAGCCTTCAGTGATAGATTAACTAAAAGCAAGCCAACAGGGGTCAAGCAGAGAGATAGAAAAATGAGTTGCATAGGAAGGTTAGTTCTCGTATGAGGAAAGAGCAGGTTTTCCATAATTTGTTTTCATGTTTGGGTATAAATCTTGTTTAAGAAGACATGTTAATTCATATTATGACTTGTGAGTAGTCCGACTATTGTGCTTAAATCAACATTATAGAAGAATAAGGTTCAAGAAATCTTATTCCTGTTCATCTAGTGCATGTCTTTTAATAGGTTATCTACAGGATGATATTAATCCAGGTAGGTTTGTGATATATTCGACCTTCACAAAAACCTTATATAGTCATATTTAGGACTGAAGCTAGATTGGATCTTTCCACAGTTGACCGGTAGATAATACGTGATAAATAGTGTACAACGTTATCATAAATAGTTTACAACGTTATCATAAATAGTTTACAGCTTAGGACTACGGTTATTATTATGAAGCAACACTGTCAAGGTTGCAGTAAACTACAGTAAATGTGAGGCTGTTGCTATATCTTGTGTGTCCTCTGCTTCTGATGGCTGTTGATACATAGGCTGAGCACAAGTTAATGCGATGGGCTAAATTTACGGTAAAAGTGAACTTTTGCACTTCAGTCTTGTTAACTATAGAATTTTATCATTTTTTTATGAATGAATGTTGTTTGTATTGGTATTTGATTTAGACTGGGAAAGCATGTTTAGGATTTTTTTTTATACTTTGATTTCAGAAAAATGCTGGTGTGGGGAAGGATGTGAAGCTCAGGGAAAATGTGGAATTAAATGTGTAACAATTTTGGTGAAGAAGATTTTGATAATGAATATTACTTGAGTTATTATAGGATGATGGAAAATATGTGTCACTCATTTCCTGTAGGTTTGTACTTGCTGTTGTTGTTCCCTGGGCATTAGTAGACATGAGAACTGTCAGTGTTAATTAATCCATTGGCTGATGCACATACCATGTATAGATATTTCCACACCATGTAGTGTACTTCAGTGGATCGTATGTATTGTTGTTGCATCCCTTGCAACACAAGTTAAGAACAATGATTCTTCAGAGACAATTATGTTCTTTTTTGTCTAACCGACATGTCCTTGCAGACACCATCTGTTGTGGGGAGTTAACAGTTTACCTTCAATTTGACCTTGGTCACAGCATGAAGACTCGATCTAATTATTTCAGAATTTTATACAGTTCTTTCCCAGCGTCCAGGAAACTGTATGGCAGAACATGAGTAATGTCTCCTGTAAAAAAGTTCAACTTGTAACTACCTCATAGCATGAAGAAAACTCAAACTTTCGCAATGAAATTTTACTGTTGTTCCCCCAGCATCAATAGAATTGAATGGCATAAGACCCACAACTAGATTGATTTTTATGCCACTTTTGATAGAGTTTGCCATGGAACTTGATGTGGCTCATAACTTGAAAATTCTGTTTATGGCCATGGGACTTTTGCAGATGGTTTTCATCTTTTCTTAGTGGTATTGCCACTCAGTCTTATTTTTACTCCCAGTAATTGCAGGTAACACAAGTGTTCCACAAAACCCTTCTAGTTTAACATTACTCCTTTGTTTACTAGTAGCTAGCTATTTGTATTGCTTTTGACAATAGAATCTTCAGGTATAGGTTGTGACTGGACTTTGAGAGATCAGAAAACGCATATAAGTTTTAAGTTAGACCACTAACTAATTTTGCCTTCTTATACTTGTGGAAATTGTGAAAGTGTTGTTCATTCAAACTTAGAATTATAAAATTCCAATTAAGGGAAGCAACTCTGAAATATCTTATGGATTTGAGCAAAATCTGTAGCATAGGACTCCTTTTAACTCTTATGTGATTTGCACCATTGTTTTTAATCTTACAATATTAAATACTGTATGCAGTGAGGGGAAGATGTAGGGTTAAAGAAACAAAAAGCTGTTGAAATGTTTAGGAATTTATAAAATGTATAAATGATTGAATATGCATAGTTATCAGGGTGTGAATATGGAGGGAGGTGTGAGGATACAGGACAGTGGACCATTGTGGTACACATGGGGCAACATTAGTGTCAAACAGGACATGAGAAGTGGTCAAGGGAAACCATTGAAAGACCTATGGGCTTTGGCTGTAGATAAGGATTTGGTTCTTTTGTTTTGTACATGATAGAGTGGATGTAAGCAAATGAGTACCAATTCTTTGTTCCTGGGAAATAAGTACAAAAACAAATAATTTGTTTATTTTCTTTTGTCTTTCTACAAAAGTTTTAGTACTCAACCAGTAATGTGAATGCTTCTGTTTTATGGTTCTATGATTATCACACCATATATAAAGGTTTCAGCCTTGTGAAATTTATGTTTGATACCATTATATGATGCATATTCTTTGACATGAGAAAATTTTATTGTCTTCTGTCAGTGGTTTGAACAGTTTAAATCACTGTATATTCTTTTTCTTTTTTTCGTGGCACAAATCTTTGTGTTTTAGATGATGGGAAACGTTTGTGAAGAGTATGATGAACAAATTCAGAACTAACGTGCTTGACGGTACCACTGTATCTTGACTGCATTCTTGAAATATGGAATGATTGTTGCCATGTTTACTTGTCTCCATTACAAGCCTCTGATTGATTTTCTTCTTAAACCTTTCCAGTTTAGGTATTGTAGGAGACATCTGGGGAAGGCATATGATAGGGTTGATAGAGATATTTTGTGGAAGTTTCTTAAGATATGGTGAGGGAGGTAAACTGCTAGAAGCAGTGAAAAGTTTTTCCCAATAGTGTACAGAATGTGTACAACTAGGAAGAAAGGAGAGTGATTGGTTCCTAGTGAAGACTGGTATACGGCAGGGATGTGTGATGTCCCCATGTTTCACTTAAGCTCTGTCTGTTATTAACTGAGATATTATGGAATTTCTTATAATAAGGTGTAATTTGTTATGAGAACAGATTAAAATCAGAGAAGGGTATTTGGAATCAATATTTTATTGTATGTTTGTAAGTTGCAAGTAGGGAGGGCTATGAAAAGCAGGGATAATGTTGCTTCAGTTAATATGAAAGTAGAGGAAACTTTTGTAAAGATATATGAAATTTATAATCGTCATATCAGATTTTAGAAGTGAAATATACCTAGATATTTGATATTATCATTAATGTGTAAAAAAGATGGCATTTGTTGTTTCCTGTCATAATGAATTAGATTTTCTTTATTGATTTGTTCAGTGACATGATGAAGAGTGTGCATGAGAAAATATTTCCCAGTGAACAATTTCACTCCAAGGTAACATATTTCACTAGGGCAGATGGCAGTGAGTGCTCTGACATTGGTATATTTTGACTATTGTAAAACATTAACACTTTGTGGTCCCCAGGAGAGGATTGGCTGTCATCAGCTAATTGAAACTGGGGTGTTTTGTATGTTAATATTAGCAGAAAATCAAATTTATGAAAAAAAATTGTGTTATGTTGAATGAATCAGTTTAGGGAAGAGGGAATGTCAGGATAGAGAATGAAATTGAGAAAGGAGCAATTTTAAAAGAACTTACTCTTGTAATTGTTTGCATGTATGGGAGGATTGGATGCAGATTGGATGACTTGAGTTTGAATGAGGTTAAAAAAAGAGGAAGAGAAAGAGGAGACAAAATTTTGGGTGGAAAACTAGAATGTCAAAGCATTTGAAAAGGTGGAAGCAGGAAAGTGTCCATTAAATACTATGAGATCATGCTGGTGTGAGTTCATTACATACAGTTTAAACACATGATTTATTTCTGTCTTATCTTCATGTGACCATTTGACATATAAGAAGTTTATGTATGTGAAACCCTGTAGGTTATATGGTTCTAGATTAGGTTTATTTATTTCTTGGGTTGGTGATTTTTGGCTTTGTATATTTTATTTTAATATCTATTGTTATTTTTTAATTTCTAGAACAGTAGAAGATGTAAAAAAGTTGGTCCATCATGCTAAGTTAGTGGAGGATGAGCTACATCCTATAACGCAGGTGCTGGAATTCACACCAGACTTTGGGTGCGATGGTAAAGAAATTGTCCTACTGGAGTTGGATGCCAAAGTCTTGGAGACGTTGAAAGAAGATAGGTGAGTAAATGACAGTGCTGTTTGGACATTTTTGTAAAACATCAAAACATTTCCAATACAGGGTAGTTCTCAGGAAAGACAAGGAACGACATACAGTTGTAAACATGAGTTTTTCTTTTTGACCCTGAGGCCTCTTCATATGAAAGTATTGTATACCTTTGGCACAGTAAGATATAAGTGAACTACCAGTTGTTCAATTAAACTTTTCAGTTAGTGCCTTGAGTCCAGTGGAGTATGATAGGTAAGTTTCCAGTAAACTTTTGTTGTTGCAGGAAAGATGAATGTTGTGTAAATAAATAAATATCATAATGAAGTGGAAACCCCTTCATAAGAAAGGCTGTTGAATGTCTTGATGCACTGGCTATTTGTAAATATAATTACCAGAGGCTAGTGATAGGGAGGGAGTGCAAATGATTGGGAGATGTACAAGAGAAAGCTGAAGAAAGTCAAATGAAGATGCATGGGCTGTAGAGGTAGGCAAATGAGAGATGGGACAAGATAAATCTGCAAACATTAAGTAGCATAAGAAATTGTTTTGGAGCAGGTTGCATTGTGTGAGGAGAACAAGTGAGAACGTCAGTGAGGGGAACAGATGATGAAGTGGTAACAGGCAAAGAAAATATGATGGAGTTTATACTTGAAAGGACTTGAATGTGTCAGATGATAGTGGCAGATATAGGATGTTTAGGACATGGAGGTATATGGAGTGAGGGAGCCATCATGAATGGTTTGGTGAAAAGAGAAGAGTTGGTGAAAGCTCTGTGTTGATGAAGTGTGACATTGTCCGGAGTTGATGAGATTGCATTTGAATTTTTCTACCACAGTTGATTGATAACTCAGAATTTTCTTTTTGATAACTATCTGTCTCTGTTGTACAGGGGGAGTTTTACACTCCATGTTGCTCTATTTCTATTTTTGGCTAAATATGAGGTGCTGAGGACTGGTGTATTGTTTATATAGTGTTAATGTGAAAGGGAGAGGGACAGAAATGAAGGCTTTAATTACAGAAGTATAAGTCTCTTGAGTGTGCTTGGTAAGTTGTGTGGAAATGATGATTAGGAGGGTGATGGCATGCACAGAGCATCAAAATGGTAGAGGATTTGTCAACAAGGTATTTGCTTTTAAGAATGGTGATTGGGAGGCTGGTTGCATGCAAGAGCATCAGAATGGTAGAGGATTTGTCAACCAGAAGTTTGCTTTTAATGATTTGAGAAAAACGTAGGGACAGGGATTTGTATGTGATATTTATGGATGTAGAGAAAGCATATGATAGGATTGTTAAAGATGCTTTGTAAAAAAGTGTCATGAATATATGTTGTGGGAGGAAAGCTACTAAAAGTAGTGAGGAGCTATTTCTGGAAAATTGAGATGTGTGCAAGTAAGATGGAGGAATGTGAGTGGTTTCTGATAAAGGTGGGTTTGCATCAAGGGTGTGTCATTTGACCATGGCTGTTTAGTCTGTTTGTGGATGGGGTGGCATGGAAGGTAAATGCGAGAGTCGTGAAGAGATGGGTAGGTGTCTACAGTGTGCTGAGGGTGGGTGGGAAGGAGGGCTGGGAGGTTAATTAGTTACTGTTTGCAGATTCCATGGCTCTGGTAGCAGACTTCTTTGAGAAACTGCTGAAACTGGTGTCTTGAAAACAGGGAGTGTGTGAAAGGAAGATGCTGAGAGTTACATTAGGTAGAAACATTTGGTAGAAGTTGTAGGTTGGAATATGAATAGGAGCATTAGATAGTAGTAATAAGATGAAACATTAGGTAGAAGTAGACATTAGGAACAATACATAAGAGCCTCTGAAAACACTGTGCTAGAGTTTTCCTCTGCCAGTGGCCTATTAAGGGTGAAGCATTAAATGCTAAAAAGCAGCAGTTGAGCACCAGTAATGGAGGCTCTTTTCCCATGGCCATCCCCTTGATGGAGTTCCTGAAGGGAACAGGCATCATTAGTATAGGTAGATAGAGAGTTAATATGACTAAAAGTAAGATTCCATGGTTTACCAGGGAGGAGATATTTGAGTGTGAGTCTAAACAGAGTCTAAGCTTTGCCACAATGATAACATCATTGGATTTGCTGTTATTGTTTTTGTCTTCCTGAGGAAGATGGGTGGGATTTCATCTGATCCCGGAGCAGAATTTTCTTGTTTGCTGTGATTATGGTATATTTTGATGTCTCAGTATTTATGAGTATAATTTCATTATGTTGGTCAAACACTTTGTTATTTAATATCTCATTGTGTTTTGAGTTAAAAACTGATTTGTATTGCTCAGATATCCTGTATTTTCCATTGGTTCCTTTTTGTACTCTTCTTCCATTTTAAAGGATCCAAACTCAGATTTCTTGTTTTTAGCTTTGTTCATCTATGTGAATAGTAAGTTTGGGTTCCTGTCCAGGAGACCAGGAAGGAAATGGAAGGATGGAGTGAAAGAGGCTTTTAAATTATCAGGGCCTGAGCTTGCAGGAGTGTGAGGAGTGCATATGAGATACGGTGAATTGGAGTAATATGGTTTTTAGGGGATGACATGCTGTCAGTGAACTGAAGCAGGGCCTTTGATGTGGTCAGGAAAAAACATGGAAAGCTCTTTAGGGTTTGGTTTTGGATAGGCAGCCATGATTTTTGTACATTAAACCTTATGAACTAGAAAGTAGATGTAAGTTAGTATGTGCTTCTGGTGCTGCCTTGATACTCTGGAAATGTGAATTAGAACGAAAAAAGTAATTTTTCGTATAACACTGTAGTCACATCAGACTTCTTACTCACATCAGTCTTTATTAAGCCTCTGATGTGCTACCTTAAGCTCTCTGTTTTGGATACTTGAGATTGAAAATAAACAAAATTTTTCCAAGAATTATGAAGAGAACTTGCAATATTTCAAAACCATCATGGAGGAATAGGAGAATAGAAGGACTAATTTGCCAAAAGACGAAAACATATAAGAAATTCAAATCATTGGGAACCAATGAAAATCACCAGGAATTAATCAAAATCAAAAGAGAGTGTAAGGTCATAAGACAGAATAAACACGAGGAAGAAAAAGAATTTCCTTGAAGGTTAAGAATAATCTTAAGAAATTCTTCAAATATGTAAGACAAAGGAAGACAGTTAAAGAATGAATTGGACTATTGTGAAATGAACATGACACACTAACTACTGACGACAAGGAAATGGCTACTATGCTAAATTATTCTTTTAACTCCGTGTTCGTAATTGAAGAAACATCTTGTATACCGCAACCAATGAAAATGTTTCAAGGATTTGATGAAGAAGAGTTGAAGGTTAGAGAAATAAAGAGCTCTGAAGTACTCAAATACCTGGACCAATTAAATCAGCAACTCCAGTGGCCCAGATAACTTAGCTCCAAGATTCTGAAGTACTCAGATACCTGGACCAATTAAATCAGCAACTCCGGTGGCCCAGATAACTTAGCTCCAAGATTTTTAAAGAAGGTCAGGAGACAGCTGATATACCCCATAACAAAAATATTCAATGAATATCTATCAAATGGTTAGGTACCAGCTGACTGGAGACCAGCCTTGAACTACTGCCCAATTAGCAATATGTCAGTGTTAGGTAAAATGATGAAATGAATTATGTAAGATTGTCACACTTCTCGAAGAATATGAAATTATATTGGACAACCAACCCGTCTGCAATAGAAGATCCTGCTTGATGAATTTGCTGGAATTTTTTAATGTTATGTATCAGAATTGGGACAAAGAATTACCGTCTGGTGTAGTATACTTAGATTTCCAAAAAGCTTTCAATAAGTACCTCACGAGCCTTTTGAATAACCTCAAAGCACACAGAATCAGTGAAGAATTCTGTACATGGATCAGAGACTGGCTTACTGGAAGAAAGCAGCGTATAGTATTAAATGGTAAAGCCTCAGATTAGCTAGATGTAATGAATGGTGTGTCACAGGGGTCAGTCCTAGGCCCAATTCTATTCATAATATACATAAATGACCTAGAACTCAATCTCATATCTAAGATCTCCAGATTTGCTGATGATACTAAACTAACAGAGTGGTCAGACAGGGGTTGACTTGGATGGTGTCAGTGGGCTAAACAGAGAGAGACATTTGCTGTTTTGCAATGAGTTCATGACTCATGATGAAGTTAATCTCTTATGCACTGAACATAGCATGGATAACCCATGCATCCCCATTCCTATTTTGTGCTTGTCTTTACTTCATTGAGGCTGTTTGAAAGCAGCTGATGAGTATGGTAAAGTCTGGGCACTTAAAGATAATTATAGAGGATCTCATAATACGAATTGGTACTTTTGGTACAATTCATTTATATGATAAAGTAAGAGTGTAGGAAGAGAGGAAAGTGATTGGTTCT